>JAPKLX010000214.1:327232-464289 GCA_026898415.1 Leonotis leonurus
TTTGTATGATACATATCTGCTATGATTATGAAATCGAATTCGGGTTCCAGTGGGTAAGCATCCCCGCTCGGACTAGTGTACACAGTATGACTGTGAGTCGACGAAGGTGTTGACCGGTCAAGGTGTCCGTGGAAGGTGGCCACCTTCCCGGCACACAAAAATTACAGATATGCTTGATTACTAAGGAATTTAGACTGATCAGTCGATCTCAGGATTTTCAAGAAAAGAATTTAGTGAGCATAGGTACTTTCAGATAAAATTCCTATGTTTCACTTTGAGATGGCAATGACAATTATATATGTATGAATGCGTTTTGGCATGTGTCTACTGAGTACTTTTGTACTCAGCCTTGCATGTATTTCTAAATGTGCAGGTTGAGACGTGATGAATGGAGATGCTATGACGGGCTTGTCAGTCTTTTGCGTAGTTGAACCCTTGGGAGTTTACGTGTCTTCATACACGTGGACTTATGTAGATCCTTTTCCGCTGTAAGAGGTTTCATCAATTATTGTTTACGTAGGTGTCAATTCAGAGTTAAACTCTTTGTTATGAACTAAAGTTCAGTTATCAAAATATCCTTTGGTCTCAGTGAAAGTCCACAGTTTCCTTTTTATCCTTTATTTAATTATTTTATAGTCGCGTATCCCAACTTTGCCACCAAGGGTGAAGGACGGTCGTGATACTACGTGTCTTCATACACATAGACTTCAGTCGATCCTTATTCCGCTGCGTGAGTTTCCATCAGTTTTCGTTTGGCGAAGTTGCCAATTATGTAAATTAAATCTTCAGTTGAACTGAACTCAGTTATCAAATGATCTTTCAATTCAGTCAAAGCTTTCAGTATAATCAGTGTTTCACCTTATCATTCTATCCATGATTTATTTATCCGTTAGTCGCGCACCCGGACTCTGCCGGGGAGGGCGAGGGTCGGGGCGTGACAAAAATATCATTTTTTTAAGATAATTATTTTTTTAAAAAAATGAAAAAAATGGAAAAAAAATGATCGGGTCGGGCCGGACTAGAACCGGAACAGTACCTTACGGGTCGGGTCGGGTTTGGACCGACTATGAGCAGGTTTGTACGGGTCTAGAACTGGAACTGGAGCCAAAACCATAACTTTAAAATGAGCGGATTTTGACCGGTTTCGAATCCGGTTCGGGTAAAACCCACCCAGTGACAAGCCTAATATAATATATATTTTTATTAACAAAATAAAATAATTTTCATCAATAATATAAGTTTTATGTAAGAAAAAAAATCAAATAATTATTATCTAATAAATTTTATTACCTTAGTTTTATGTATTAAACTATTAATTTTATTTTATTTACAAAATCGTTATTCAAATTAATTTTTAATTTTAAATTCATATTTTATATATAGTATAGAAGTATAGAAATATTTTAATTATTTGAGTTATATTTCACTATTTTATATGTTAAATACTTTATAATTTGGAGCATCATTTAGAGTAAATATTATGAATTTAAAATTATATTTGATTACTTTTTTTGATTTTTTGGATAAGACAAATTAGAAGGTATAATTATGTAAATAAATTAATCATTTTAATTTTATGATAAATGGATTCAATTAAGGAATATTTTAAGTACAAATATTAAAATAGACATATAGATTAGCCCCATAAAATATTGTAAACTTAATAAAATTACATATATTATATTATTTTTTAATATTAATCAAAACACTGAAAATGATCAATACACATATATATGAAGAAAATATAAATAAAGAAATAAATATAGCTAGTTCGTACGTACATTTAATAAATATTATGTATATATTATAATTGATCACTTATTCGACTAATGTGGCAAGCCATACAGATGCCATATAAACATTAGCATCACTATAAATTTCATTTATTTTTTTAATAAATAAATATTAAAATACATATCAATAAATAAACTTTATTCAAATTAATAAGTTTTTAATTAAAAATATATTATTTATCTAAGTAACTTATTACATAAGTTACGGACACCTAAGTTGTATAGGAAAGTGGTTGTAAATATAATGTGTATATATACTCCATATATATATGTGTATATTATCTTTTAAATTTTTAAATGATTATAACTTTTTTATATTAAATTTATTTTTTATAAAATACATCAAATTAAAGTTTTTATGGTGATCTTTCATTACAGATGTCTATTGTATATATTTTATGTAATTTAACAGAAGAAAAAAAGAAGAAATTATAAAAAGAGAATAAAAGTTGTTATCTATCAAAATATGCGGTTATCACAACTTTTAAAATATAACTATTTAAATTAATTTTGCATTAATTTAGTTTAATAAATTTGAAATATTTATAAAATTACCATTAAAATTGATAATTCATGTTTTATATATATATAGATAATATATTTCTTGTTAATTAATCAGTGTATTTGTTTATGAGTGTTTATGAATATGATATTTGACTGACTATTAACTACACTTATATTGTGTTAAAAAAATAATACAGTGCGATCAATATCGATGAATGCACTAGGATTCGTTTTCTTCTATTTGATTTAATTATTTTTGTTTATAATTTTATTTTTATTAATTAATTATTAAAAATCAATCGAAAGATCATGCTGTCTAAATAATAATATATAGGGTGTAGTTGTCAATTAATCATATTGTTTTTGATTATCAATCTCCATGGATATGATACCCTACTTAACTATCTACTATACTTATACCCTACTTAACTATCTACTATACTTATTTTGTGTTAGAAAATAGTTCGAGCAGTCCTGGTGTATTTGCTTTCCCTTTTTCATTTTTTTTTTTGGTTAAAGGAATAAATGTTTGGCTAGAACAAAGCCTGGAAATCGATCGGGTGATAGGAGAAAACAACAAAACTAGGCTTATTAGATGCTAGAATATGCTTGTCAATGGGCAGTTAAAATTCGGACCAGAACCGTTAAATCAGTTACGGTTTTAGAACGTTAAATACTTGATGTAGACCCGAACCGTTTATTAAATTTTCAATGGTTTTGAGTCCGGATCACTCATGGGTATTTTCGGGTAGGTTGAATAATATCTGATTTTTTTTTTAATTTATAATAGAAATTTAAATTTAATTTAATTTTAAATACAAATTTTAATTTATAATTTCAAAATTAAATTTATAATTGAAATTGAACTTCAAATTATTTTTGGAAATCAGAAATTTCAAGTCTCGTAAGTTTCTAAAAGTCCAATTCTAATACCGACCTCAAATATTATGAGATATTATCAAATATTATTTTTTTAAATAAAATAAATTGAAAAAAATTTGACAAAAATATAACCAATCCGGGCCGGGCTAGAACCAGAACAATACCTAGCGAGTCGGTTCGGATCTGAACAGACCACGATCGGGTTTGAACGGATATAGAATCGAAACGGAACCAAAACCGAAATCATAATTTTAAAATGAGTGAATTTTGTTAGATTTCGTATACAGTTCTGAGTTTTACGCTCCCATTCTCATCCCTACGCTAGATTTTGTAGATTTTGTAAATTTTGATGTGTCGTGCAATAATTGAGTTTTCATTGTACTTGTGGTAATTGCGTGATCAATTTTTTTAGTAAGATCTAAGGAATAAATAAAAACGTGATTTTATAGTTAATCATTGAGATATATAATTATGGATGTGGATGACATACACACGCACCTGTATTATATGTACTATCTTTCTCCCAAGTTAATCATATTATCTTTTATCCCTTTGACAAGCAATATGGGACCTATAATACTTTCAACTCTTAGCTATTCCTTTACAAGAGTGTACGACAAAAAAATGATTTCAACAGAGCTTCAATTACCGCCACATTTAAACGGTAAGAGATTACATTTCATTTCAATTTGCACGTATATAATATATTTATGTTTATATGTTTGAACGTTAATTTTCACCACTACGATTTTGTGGTTGTATATAATCACTAATCAGGAACTTGGATGAAAAGTAGAAACCTCATTAGATCGAATAAGCGAGCTCATGGCAAGCACATATCTTTTGTAATAGAAAATCAAGGTATGTATATATAAATAAGTTTGTGTGCGTGTGTCATGTGTTTTTGTGTGAAAGAGTGAGTGAAAGAGTTAAGAATATATGTATAAAATTGTAATGTCCCGCTTTTCTACTAGTAGTTTTATGTATTGAAAATCAGGATAAAAAAATTTCGTTATAAAATTTTTAAAATATCGATTAACTAATCGATATTAGTAGCTATTATTTGTGCATACTATATTTATTATAGTAATGATAGAAATTATGCTAGCTCGTTTGGATAATGAGGTCATTCAAAAAGACGAAACAAATTAATTTCTTGCGTTGCATAATTGGTTTTTAGTTCGATACAGTAACTAAAAGCTATTTCAATTCAAGACTAAAGCTTTAAGAATATTGATACCTTAATGAGGTACTAATTATTCACCTAGAAGATGCTATAACAAAGTAGTAGTATAGTTATATACCACAGAGTTGTATATTACTTAACATTGATAAAGTGATGATGCATGAAAAGAATTATGGAATTATTCATATTAATTAGTTAATTAAAATTATTGCAAAGTAAAGATTAATGCTTACAGAATTATTGTACACTGATGATATGATACACTTAAGTTTGTATATACTTAGATAGTAGCATGCTAACTATTGATACTATGTAGAATTGTATATTATAGTAAAATAGTATTTGGTTCTTTAGATAAGTAAATGAGCAAGTAAATAACTAAATAGAGTTTTTACAAAAAGAAATAATAATAATAAAGCACATAAATAAAACAAACAAACATGCATCCATTCTTATAATACATCGAGAACTGCTAAAGAAAAAAAAAAGAGAGGTGTATAAGATTGTATTAAAGTAACAACTCCCTACATTATATAATGAGTCAAGACTACCATAGGCATGCAGTCTATAAACTGCTTGTGTATCAAAAGATGGAAGAAAAAGGGAACCACAGTCTGCTCGACAGATCTGCAGGTTTACAGATGTACACTCAAAGTCAAAAATTTGATTTTGGAAGTAAGTTAAACAAAAGTAAGGAAACATTAAACAGCAGGAATAAGTAAAGGAGAAAATATTAAACAAAAGGAAAATCTAAAAGACTAGACTAAAGCAAGGAAGAAAGAAGGAGTTGCTGGGATGCAGTTCTCGATGGTGAAGAAAACAGAGGCAGTAAACATCAGCTGCACTCCCTAGGCAGTAGCCAAAGGGATAAAGATCTCTGCACCATAAATGAACTGATATTAACAGTGACATCTTATGCCTCAAAAGTCAGTTGTGCACTAGTAGAACATAGAAGTAGGATTTTGGTAAAGTGATAAACTTATTAAGGCAGATAACATAGATTGGACAGGTACAAATATTCAAATATTTGAAGATAAAGTAACACTCAAGTGTCCCTGTATACACAAAACGTTGCAAACACCTTAACCATTCTATATAACAACTAGAAGCCCCTCATACACACTTTAGAAATCAGTCTCACTCATACTTAGCACATTCGGAGGAGTTTTCATCCACACCAGAAGTCATCCCAACTCAGAATTCTTAGGAGTCATTGAGGTAAACTAAGATCTCAACTTTCAGTCTTAATACTTCTATTATATAAGTTTAAATCTTCTTTAGAACTAAAACATGTTAGAAACAAAGAACATGTAATACTCCATAAAAGTCTTCAAAACCATCTAAGTTTTCTTTAGTTTAAGATGTGCAAACTTTAAACATATAGAGATACTCTCATATTTCAAAACATAAACCTATATAACCTTTCAGATTTCAGAACACACATATGTATATATATGTACTCAGATTTAGAACATAGAACATATAGACATATATATATATATATGTTCTGATTTTAGAACGTAGACCTATATTTATATTATATTCATACTTCAGAACATAGTCATACACTTATATTCTTAGAATTTAGAAACCAACTTACATAGACCCCAAAATAGGAACTTGCTACCCTTGTTTGACGCTTCAGAAATGAATAATAGTTAAAGAACTCGAATTTAAAGTTTGAACTAAGACTACTTCCAAGAATTCAGTTTTAAACAAAAGATAAAGCATACAGATTCAGGAAGCTTAGAACTTTGCCTTCTACACCACCTAAACATTTCAGATTTCAGAACATAACCTACACTTATACTTTCATTTCAGAACATAGTGGTATATAGATATAATCGTATACATATATATATATTCTGACCCTAGAACATAGACAAAACATAGGAAATGTGTTCAGAATTTCATAACATAAACCTACATTTATATCTCCAAAATGAGAAACCAACTCCAGAGTTATAAAATCTCAGAAATTAAAATATAGAAACTACCTCACATTGCAACCAAGCTCCAGAACCACTTCCAACGAACAAACCAGAATAAGACAAGCACCAAATATATCCCTCAGTCAGAATAAGAATAAACCAAAGATCAGTACTAAATTAAAACTTAGAACGAATCAGATTTTGAAACTCTTAATTGAACTAAAGCTTCTTCTAATTTCACAACTCGAAATTTAGAAGGAGAAATCAGGTTCAGATTCGGAATAGGACTATGGTTCTTCCCCAAGAATTCAGATTTTAATCAAAACCAACAACAACATAAACATGCAGAAAATGAAAATTTGATATTTAAAATACAGAGATAGAAAAAGGAAAAAGGGAAAGAAATTCTACCATTGAAGGGAGAGGCGCCGACTGCAGAAGTTCGGGGGTAGTCCGACGAGCTCCTCTTCGAACAGTCATTCCACCTAAAGAAAGAAAGAACCTCTATCTTATTATCCAGATTTACAAAAAAAATTCAGAGATTTCAGATTTTGAACCCCAAATTCGAACTAGAGCCTTGACAATTTTCTAAACCAAAATTTTGAAGGAGATAAGAACATGCATAATACGAAATCTGTAAAGTATAAAAAAAAGAATTAGAATTAGGGAATTTACCTTGGGGTCGCCGGCAATGGAGCTCCGGTGAGCTTTCCTTCGAAAGCAGCGAGAGGCAGAGAGAGAACAAAGGCAGAAAGAGAGAACAGAGATAGAGAACGGCGACCGAGATTCAAGCGAGAGGGAGAGCTGGGTGGCGAGGCGGCGAGATGGTGGAGTGAATTGTGTGTTGTCTGTGTTAAAAAGAGAGACGACAGAAACGAGAGAGGCGAGGGAGAGAAGCGGCTGTTGTGTCTAGGGCCAGGGTTAGAGTGAATTTAGGAGAAATTATATGGGCCGAGTTTAAATATTATCAATGGGCCGGGTCATGGTTAAACCGAGTGGGCTGGATTTGATTAAACAGAATGGGCCGAAAGTTTTTTTTTTTTTTTGTTAATTGGGCTAATTAACCGAGTGGGCCGTATAAATTTAATCAATATGGGCTAATTTTAATTCTTTGGGCTAGAACATTAGTTAAATA
Source organism: Leonotis leonurus (assembly GCA_026898415.1). Classification (NCBI taxonomy): domain Eukaryota; kingdom Viridiplantae; phylum Streptophyta; class Magnoliopsida; order Lamiales; family Lamiaceae; genus Leonotis; species Leonotis leonurus. The sequence goes on from JAPKLX010000214.1 coordinate 334,664, forward strand.
AATTGGGTACTTAATATATAGATTGGGCCTAATTAAATTAATTTAGATGTTTAAGATATGTAGTTAGTAGGTATTATTTTTTTAGATCTCAATAATTTCTAAAAAGAGTATTAATTTAAATTAATGCTACCCTACAAGATTTATTTAGCATTTTAGCTTAAGATTATAATTACTTCAAGTAAATTTTCTTGAATAATTATAGTACCCATTATTAAACTAATTTTGTAATCAATTGAAGATATTAAGATTTTTATAAATCATAGATTGATTTAAAATCCTACAGAAATAGTATAGAAATTTATGAGTACTTGAATATTAGTCGAGTAAGAAATTAAAATAATTAATGAAATAATAGAATATTATTTCATTTTAATTAGATGAAATAAATTATATACTCACGATGAGTATCTTCTTCGTAATTACGAAAAAAGGTTTAGCGAAGGGAAAGCTCTAGGCGATAAAGATTCAGATCTTACTAGGCGAGGAAGCAGTTCAGGTAGGCTTTCTTATACAACTAAAATTATGTGTGTTGTATCAGTTATTATTTCGTCACAAAAAGATTTTGAACTGAAATTATGTGAAGTATTGTATTGCCAAAAATGTTTATATTTTGTATGATACATATCTGCTTGAACTATTATAATCGAACTCGAATCCCAGAAGATTGTTATCTTACTTGGACTTGTGTACACCGCGACCGTGAGTCATCTAAGCGGGTTGGCCGGTCAAGTGTCCGTGGAAGGTGGCCACCTTCCCGACACACATAAATACAGATATGATTGATTACTCCAGAACTTAGACTGCGCAGTCGAATTTTAAGAATCACAAAAGAATTTAGTGAACATAGGTTCTTTAGAGACAAAATCCCTATGTTTCACTTTCAATGGCATGACAATTATATTAGTACGAATGCGATTTCGGCATGTGTCTACTGAGTACTTTTGTACTCAGCCCTGCTTGTATTTATAAATGTGCAGGTTGAGCTGTGATGTCAAAGGGGAGTGCTCAGCGATGGTTTTGTCGAACTCAATTAGTAGTAACTCTTGGGGGTTTACATATCTTCATACATGTAAACTTAGAAATTGATCCAATTTCCGCTGCAAACACTCAGTTTAGTATTCAGCATTTCTAGACTTTATAATCAACGACCTATGTATTTTGTTATCAGTCACTTAGTACCGAATATCGTGTATGAATCTTCACTTATCGAAACACTTATTTTAATATCATGTTTTCATCTTCGAGTTAATACCTATTTCCTTATCCATTTCTATATTTTATCCCTAAGTCACGGTTATACCCATCGTTACTATACTTAGTGAAGGTGGGTCGTGACAAAAATTTTGTGTATAGTAATTTCATTCGAATATTAAAATTGAGCTAGCTAATTTGTGATATATTTTTATCCAGTTAGTATAAAGGAAGATTCCAATGCTGTGCAGACAACGGGAGTGGTAATATTTACGTGTGAACACATTTTTTTATAGCAAAATTTCATAATAAAAGTGTAATTCACATATCGCACCACTTCTTCCAATTTTTTTGCTTCGGGAGTAATAAATAGGGAGCTAATGTCTAAAATTATTTTAACGAGTGCATATAATGTTTATGTGTCTGTAATTTTAAAGTGTTTGAATATTTGAATTAATTATAAACTCTTTTGAAAATTTTTAAAGGTGGTTGAGTGTTTGGCTCTTGTTATATTATTATGTAATTTTAGGCTATATTATTTTTTAGGAATAAATTTATCTTATAAAAATATGGCATAAAAGTACAATTATCTTTTAAATTTCTTCTTTTTTATTCATCCATCGTATTTAAATTATAAATTTATCATTATTTTTATCCTTCATCCCACTTTAAGGAGGGATAATATTATCACTCCAAATTAGATGGATAATATTATCCCTGCTCAAAGTGGGATGGATGAGAAAAATAATGATGAATTTATAATTTAAATAGGAGACATGGGTAAAAAAAAAAGAGATTTAAAAGCTAATTATACTTTTATTCCACATTTTCATGGGATAAATTTATCCATTAAAGAGAACAATAAGTTGAACCATACCTCCATTCTCTCCTCTCTTATTAAGGTAGTTAAGTCATGCAAGTTGGATGGTACCAACTTGATAAATATTTGATATGTTAATATCAAATTTGTTGTATTCGAACATGAACTCGATCTGTTAAGTTTAAAACTGAAGACAAGACAAGCTCGTCAAAAATATGATAAATTTCGTGTTAATACAACACGATAATGACACAAACGTTATCAACATGAAGAAAAACATAATTTTATACAAGAAAACGACATAAAAAGTATAAATATATAGTAAAAATAATAATAACTCATATTTTTTTAATTTACACAATGATTTTAATTTTATAATAAAACATTTATAAATTATTTTTGAAAAATATTAAAGAGTACATTATTTCATGAGGCAAAATACAAAATAGTCAAATAAGATAGTCAAAGATAAATAGTAGCCACCAACAGAACATTATATAAATTCTAGCCATAATTATTATAAATTGTTATAAATATCCTTGTAAATTTAACTGATAGAATTTTCGTTTTTTAACCTTTAGAGTATGAATCTCGTTTGCTAGGTACGATTCATACTCTTCATACATATGTAGTAATATTTATACAATTCATGTATGAATTGTATGAATCAATAAAGTCATACTCCCTCCGTCCCAATAAGCATGACACAATTTATATTCAAATGAGTGTATTAAAATAATAAACCGGGGTCAAGCTTACTATGACAGAGGTAGTACCATTCATACATAATATCTAAATATTATTAGTTTGAATTTTTTTGTTGGTGTAGTTTGATTTTGATAATTTGTTGTTGTTAGTGGTGTGATTTTGATTTTGGTTGTGAAATAAATTTTAATGATGATAATATTGGTGGTGGTGGGATTTCTTTAACCAATAAATTTTTCATTTTTTTTAGCATTTTGGGTATGAATCACGCTTGCTCGATACAATTTATACTCTTCATATATATATAGTATTATTCATACAAATCACGTATGAAATGTATGAATCATTAAAATCAAACCATTCATACCTATAATGCGGGAATACAGGGGGATTATTTAAAAGAGTATTTTTGTCCCAAAAATGAAAAAATTGCTAGAATTTATATACTATTATATTGGTGGTTAATATTTATCATTCACAATCTTGTATGACTATTCTCTATAATTAATTCTTATTTCAATATATAAATTATTAAGATATTATATATATATGTGTGTCTGTTATCAAGTAATCTGAATCCTATCTGCCCTGATTCAAATCCAAAACGATAATTTCATATTTTTATCGAGTCAATTTAATAACGACTCCTACCCGATAAATTTGACATTAACCTATTAATTTTGTGAATTTTTGCGTTGAGTTATTGTATCGAGTTAAAAATTGATCTCACAACCTCTAAAAATCTTCGGTTGATTTCATTGGACGGTTGACAAAAGTATAAATATGTAGCTAGTAATTGTTAGTAATTTGTAGCAAGAGAAATTTATAATTTAATATTGTATAAGTTGATAATAGTACACTTTTATATAGTAACGCTTCACTGCATGCGGTTGGTACATTTTAACGCGCCCTATTGATGATGTGGTAAATACCACATCATTGCCACATCAGCATGCGTATTACTATATTTTTATTTTTTTTATTATTATTTTATATTGAATAATATTAAATTATACCCCAATCAATAAACCCTAATCGGAAAGTGATATTTAGGATAAAAATTATTAAAATTTTAATATTTATCTACATGGCATGCCACGTCACTTGTAGGCGCATTAACCCCGCCCTGCGGGCTAGTGAACATTTTCACACTTTTATATATAGTTTAGTCTTAACTATATAGTTCGATATGACATTTATTTTGTTTTTTATAGATAGAAGTTGCTAAATTAATTTATTCATTATTTACATTGTATATTGACTATACAGGTATATATCTTTAAAAAAGATTAGAGAGGTGACTTTTTAACCTTTTTTTTTTTTGAAGGAAGATAAAATTAAGGATGTTGCAAGGTGCATCAAGACATTGTTGAGGACAATAGGAGATGGACGAATAAGTGTGTCACCATATGATACACTTACAAAAAATATTGATGGGTACGAAAACACTCCACTATTTCCTAGTGCATTGGAGTGGGTGATACAACATCAACTTGAAGATGGTTCATGGGGAGACCAACATTTTTTCTCACTATATGATCGATTAATAAACACAATCGCTTGTGTCATAGCATTGAAATCTTGGAATGTTCATAACGAAAAGATTGAAAAAGGTTCGAGATCATATACTTTAATATATAAAGTAGATAAATTATTTTCGATTTTTTTATTTTAGTGGCTTCTTGTCTTGTCCTAAATGAGCGGACGACGGTAGTTTAAAGTAGGTGTGTCAAAATTTATTAAAAAACTGATTCATCCTATTTAGTATTTAGAAAATATCGAAAAATATGAAATATAAAGTATACCGAGAATTTTGGTAATGTGTGATGCTATGCCGAACCTTTCGATAGAATAAAAGTATTAATTTTTCAAATATTGAATTATACTGTCATATATCGTATTGTGGTATATAACCAACTAGATTTACCAGCGCGCGTTGCGCTGCGCATTGCGCTGCGCATTGCGATAATAATATCTTATTTTAAATATTTAAAAATTAATAAAATTATTTATATCATGTAAATTAATAGATATAATAAAGAAATTAATTATATTTAGTTTCATATGTGTTAATTAAAATTAAACTTAACACATATATTTTATTTATTTCATATATTTAACATGTAAGTAATGATATATTCATATTTAAATTGAAATAATATATTTAACCATATTTGTATTTATAATATAATAAATTTTATACATTCATAATTTATATATAATGTAAATTAATATATAAAATTTATTATATTATAATCATCCTATATATATTCTCCAAAAAAATAAAATACAAATTTTTAAAAAAAAAGTAAAATACAAATTTCCATTTTTCAATAAAACGTATGCTAAAAAATATGAATTACACAATAAAAAAAAATTATCAAGTTACATTTAGTTATTAATTTTATGAGGTCATAATTAGAAAGATATAAGATTAGTTTTAATAGCTCCTAAATTACTTTGAATTAATACAAAATCAACTCATTTAAATTATGTTAGAAAAAATATTGAATACATAATATAACAAATAAATGAAAGAAAAAAGATAAAGCAATTCCAACCAACTAAATTTATAGGTAAAAAATGAAATGAATAATCAATATATCAACTCAACATGAATACTAGTAATATCAATTTAAAATTTAATTTTTTTTCCAAATTTATTGGCTCAAAAATTATCTTCCATATGTTAATTATTTTTGATATTGTTAATCATTTAGAAAATATACAATCAATTATTAGTTTAAATTCAATATCTAAATTAAAATGATGGTACCGTAAAATTCAATAATTATTCTTTCACAAAATATTTCAAATGATTATTGAAAAAAAAAGATAAATATTTCATTACAACTACCATAAACATTTTATATAAATATGTATGTATATTAAAAATCAATATTAAGTTAGTTTAAATTCAACATTTTGAATGTTAACTTCATTCCATTGGAATTAATAAAAACATTACTGCATCAAAGAAAAATGTAATAATAACACTCTTGCAAATAGTAAATCATTGAGATATAGATAAAGAATGAAAATGGTAATGATAGTACTCCTGAAAATAATAAAAGTATTAAAAAATAGTTACACAAAAATAAATGATGAACCTCTTTTGCATGGGGCATGCAAAATTGGGAGGGAAAAATGATGGTTTGGGAGGGAAAATGCATTGGAGTGATTTTGCTTTTATATAGTAATAGAATTATCGATATATTCATCCTACCGGTACCACAGTATATATCGAAACAATGATATCTCGTGATTTTTTCGGCATAACATATTCAATTTTAATTATACATGAAATCATTTATTTATAAATTATAAACCATAGTTAATAAAAATTAGAGAGAAATTATAAAATATATGAATTTATTTATAATTGAAAAAAATAAACATGAACAGATGATTATTAATAAAAGTAATATTTACAAGTTTTATTATATTTATATTACATAAGTAATTAATAATGAACCAATTTTATAATCTACTAAATTATTTTTTAAAATTATATTATAAATTAATCTAAATTATTATAAAATACTTATTGATACAATTATGAATTAATTACTTATTTATATTATATATAATTATAAATAATATTGTAAAATAACTTACATTTGTGATTTAATATACATAACAATTAATATACATTATGATAAAGACAATTTTAAACAAAAGCTAAACTTTAATAAGTGAATATAAGTGTAATATGATCATATTACTACACGTCCTTAACTTTTGACATAATTCAAGTTATAATATATAATTTATACAAATATCCATTTTGGTATATAATGAAAAAAGTTTATATATAAGGTAACACATAGCAAAAACAAGGTAATACATGAGAATGTACAAAATTCAGATCCTCGTATTGAAGTAATTTACATCCAACCAAGTCCGGCTCAATTAAAATAGGAACCCCGTACTGATTATAAAGAGTTAATTATAGAGAATAGCCAAACAAGATAACAAAAGATTAATAGCTGTCAGCAACTTAACACTATATAAATTCTAACCATTTTAAAAATTTTGGTACAAATTACCCTTTTTAATACTCCATCCGTACATCAAAATGGTTTACATTTTGCTATTTTGGGATGTCCATGAAAATGGTTTACATTTGAAACTTTCCTTTTATAGTAAGTGGACCCACCACTTCCACCACACACAACTCAATTTAAAACAATACTTTAAGTGAGACTCAAACTCCACTTGCTACTCACAACAAATTTAAAACAATATATGAAGTGGGACCTAACTCCACTAACTACATATCCCCATTAAAGTCAAAACACAATATAAAACTCATGCCGGGTCAAACCGTAAACCATTTTCATAGACGGAGGTAGTACTTTTTTCCAATTACAATTAATATTATTTTATAAAACATTTTCTACTCTAATTTACTTAACCGCCGTCTCATCCCGCCGCCGCATCCTATTCCCTGTTGAAGCCACATCACTCCCTCGCCGTCTCCACCTCGGGCCGTTGCCCCCTCCGGCCGCATCATCATCTCTTTGCCGCATGCCCCCGCTGTCTCGTCTAAAACATAATTTATAAATATTCAAATATTTTGTATGAATGATATGATTTTAGTGATTCATATCATTAATACATGAATTGTGTAAATAATAGTACATAGGTATGAAGTGTTAGTCAAATAAGGTGGCTACAAAACACTATTGATTTGGATATTTTCAATAGTTGGGCTATTGAGCTAGAGAAGAAAATCCCACACCCCTATAGCAATTTTTTTTGACAATTGAAAAAGGAAGCCGCAACATTTATTGTTGTTGTCCATTCTTTCTCCTATATAAATGTACCAATTCTTCTTGTTTTGAACAAGTACAACGAAGTGAAAAAGAGAGAGCAAAAGAGTGAGTTAAGAGTTGAAGGTAGTCTCAACTCAAGAGAGAAACATGGGGTTGAGAGAAAAGCTTAAGTAGAAGCTTTTTGATGTGAGAAAATTAGATAGTAATTTTCTCGGGGTTAACGGATTGTGAGTTGAGTGTTGTGAGTGTTGTAAACACTATATTATCTCCTTGTTTAAATAGATCTGCAGCAGCTCGGAGACGTAGGCATAATTGGCCGAACTCCGTTATCAAATTTGTGTCATTATTCCGCATTTATTTTTGCTCACATATATCTAGTTAGAGGGAAATTTCATCCGAATTTCCCAACATGAAGAGTATGAATCATACTTAAAAAATGAGATTCATGCTCAAAATGCTAGAAACGTAAAAATATCAGTATGAATGGTACGATTTTAATGATTCATACCATTCATACGTAAATTGTATTAATATTGCTACATGAGTATGAAGAGTATGAATCATACTTAGAAAACGAGATAGAAACGTAAAACATGCAAGTATAAATGATATGATTTTAGTGATTCATACCATTAATAAGTGAATTGTATTAATATTACTATATGAGTATGAAGCTTATGAATCAGACTTAGAAAGCGAGATTTATACTCAAAATGCTAGACATAAAATATGCCAGTTAAAAATATTTTATATTAGTAAAATATTTTTTTAACTAAAAGGGTATTTATGACAATTTACATTGAAAATGACTAGAATTTATATAGTGTTATGTTGGTGATAATTATATATTTTAACTATTTTATTTGGCAATTTGAAATTTCGCCTCAATTATAAAATTAGCCCTTTAAATTTTGTTAAAATATTAATTAAAAAAAACTAATAATATTACATTGTTTTAATTGTTGGATTGAAGTTTAAATATTTTTAAAAAATAAATGAAAAAAGAAAAAAAATAAAGATAAAAAAGATCGGAGAAAGAAGAGAAAATGAGATTTTTTAAAACAAAAATTAAAAATCTATAATTATTTAATATTTCGCTCCCCTGTATTTATGAGGCCCTATTTTAGGGAACGTAATAGCCATGGTAACAATCGGGCCTGTATCCAACATAGCGAAGAATACGATAACGTAACAATATGAAATTTTCATACATAAATATTCTCTCAATAAGAACATTTTAAAAAGTAACATGGAACCTACGTTTGACAAATACTGAGTACATAAATTGTCTGCGTATGATCGAATAACTATAGTTTATGACATGATTTCCGGGAAGACTTTCAAAGATATGTAGGGCCTTCAACAAATTATAAAAAATAAAAAAAAACACTACATTTTTGCTTAAATATTTTCAAAATATGGCAGGAGAAGTTTATTATCAAAGAAAATTTAATTCAGCTCTACTGAAAAACATATATAAAATTCATGTATTATGTTTTTTTTTTCACTTTTTTGGATATTACCGAACGAACCATCGTACTTTTCAATATTTTTTCTTTCTAAAAAGAAAAGAAAAGAAAAAACCACCATAATTTTCCATGTATAAAATTAAATAAATAATAAATACTAAAATTCATGTATATATATCTTTGTAAATGTTTAGGAATATTATATGTGAAGAATCATGGGGCGAAACTTGAAGACGCATGTGATGAGCACATGACATGTGGGTTTGAAATAATATATCCTACCCTTCTTCGAAAAGCACGAGCCTTGGGAATTCATGATATTCCGATCTCTCAAAAAATTTATTCCGCCAGGGACAAGAAAATGAACAAGTAAGTACTTTTGCTTTGCAACTTTTATTATTTTAAAGTTAATTCATGGAAACATAATTGATCTCCCTCAAACATATCAATGAATTAAAAACATATACAAATATATAAATGTTTACATGTTCAATCAACATCAAAAATCAATATTATTTCTAAAATTATGAAAAGTTTTTTTTGATTTTTTTCACTTTAAAATAATTAACCTTTGTAATTAACAATTTTGAGTGATTATATAAAATAACCAAAAATATTATAAAAGATAAATAATAGCTACTCACATAATAATATTTAAATTCTAGTCATTTATAAATTTTGTGTACAAAAAAATCCTTATACTTATTTTTTATATTTTTGAGTATGAATAGTCACTACAAAAAACACATTTTCTAGCAACGGAATAGTGACGGAAAATTTTTCCGTTTCTAAATTTTAACGGATTAACAACGGAATTGTTACGGAATTTGTTGTTCAATTTTAGTAACAGAATTAGTAACGGAATTATCCATTATTAAAATTTGGTAACGAAATTTTCTGTTACAATTCCGTTACTAAAATTGAAAAATTCATTTTAGAAACAGAAATTCCGTTACAATTCCGTTGTTATATAGTAACGGAATATATTCCGTTGTTAAATTTTTTTAGCAACCATCAATATTACTACGGATAAATCCGTTACAATTCCGTTACTAACATCTTTAGTAACGGGATTTCTTATTTTAGTGACGGAAAAATTCCGTTGCTAAATAAACTTTTTTTTGTAGTGAGTAGAATCGTATTGAATCATACCATTCATACATGATATTCAGTTTTATTAAATTATACATATGCATGAATTGTATGAATGATATGAATGAATATCATTCATACATTTCATACCATTCGTATCATTTGTACAATTAAATTTTAGAAGAATATTTGTGGTAATTTACATTAAAAATGACTATTACGTTTGTGCCTATTATTTTTCTTTTACAATATTTTTGGCTATTTTGTATAATTAATATTTTTTTGAATATGACTAGCAGAAGTAATGTTTTTAATATTTCGACATTTTAGTACATACACTAATATTTGTAGCATCTTGAAAATTGTCAATAAATAAATCAACTTTATTGAACACATAATTTAATGAAAAATAATAAATACTTACAATTATGCCGCTTACATCAATTAAAAATAATAATATGTAAAATTCAACCTCCACTTACTACACCGTCCATCCAAAATCAAAATAATTAAATAAAATATGTGTCAAGTGAAACTCTTAAAAAATTTGGTGGACGAAAAAAAAATGTGAATTGAACCAATATATCCAAGACCATACTTATTATTTCTCTTTTTTGTATTGAAAGAATACCAAGAGAGTTGATGCACAAAGAGACAACTACACTAGTTTATAGTTTGGAAGGGTTTGAAGGGTTGGAGTGGTCAAAGCTTCTTAAACTTCAATCACCAGATGGCTCTTTCTTCACATCTCCATCTTCAACTGCTTTTGCATTTATGGAAACTAATGACAAAAATTGCCTCAATTTTATCACTAACATTATCCACAAATTTAATGGAGGAGGTACCATATCATAGTTGCACCATAATAATTTCATAATATTCTGCACTATCTTCATATATTATTGGTTGTTAGTATCATTTTAACTATATTGCGTTTTGTTCAAGATTTTAAGCGTCTCACCTTTTCTTTTTTTTTTCTTTATCTATATCTTCTCTATCTCACACTTTCAATTTCAATATTTTCTTTTAATCTCTTTATGACAATTTTGTATATTAATTTAATTTTATACTTAATATTAATGGTTTATTCAACCTAATTATAATTATGTCATTGCTTTAACATTTAAATTCACTTTTAATTGATTTTTAAAGTAGATATTATTAAGTCTTAACACTTTTTTTTATAACTTGTTGCTACTGTTTTTTATATGCAGTTCCTCATACTTATCCAGTGGACTTATTTGCGCGATTATGGACGATTGATAGACTACAACGTCTGGGAATTTCTCATTTTTTTGAGGCAGAAATAAAAAATTACTTAGCTTATGTATATAAGTAAGACAAGGATCCTCCCCTACCCACAACGAACATAATAATTTGACAGCACTAATGTGACAATGCATCATAGACAGATGAATCATCATAAATGTGAATTATTAGTATTCTAATATTAATAATCTAGTATTGTTAAAGTAATTAAACCCTACATGGCATTACTAGATCCTAGCTAATTTTCAAATGAATAAAATTTTCTAATTGATAATTAAGACAATATTGATCCATTAATTTTCTTGAATTTCTAGCTGTATACAATCTGTCACGTCATGCTTCTAATCATACAGATATTGGAACGAGAATGTAATTTATAGTGCAAGAGATATTAATTTGAGTGAAATCGATGACACGGCCATGGCTTTCAGACTTGTACGGTTGCAAGGATATCATGATGTCGACCCAAGTAAGCTTACATTATTATATTAGTCATTGTCTTCTCTCAGAAATATGTTTTGATACACTTGAAATTACTGGTGCAGATATATTCAAAAATTTCAAAGAGGGTCACAAATTTTATTGCCACAGAGGTGAAGTGACCCAATCTACAACGCCAATTTACGCTCTCTATAGAGCGTCCCAAATTCAATTTCAAAGAGAAGAGATTCTTGAAGATGCATATGAATTCTCTTACAAGTTTTTGCAAGATTGGTTAGGAGGAGATCAACTTCTTGATAAATGGATTATATCCAAGGAATTGCCTAATGAGGTCATTAACAAACTTAATTATATTAATTTATTTTTCAATCAGTTTATAAATTTTATCATTATTAATTATTTTTCCTTCACAAAAATGCAGATAAAGGTTGGACTGGAGATGCCATGGTATGCCACCCTACCACGAGTGGAGGCTGCTTATTATCTAAAACATTATAGTGGTTCCAACAATGTCTGGATAGCTAAGACATTATATAGGTAAGTGTTCTTTCTTTCAGATGTCTATTGATATAAATAAATACGAAAAATATTAGAAGGGTATTATACTATAAAAAATTTATAACGATTAGTAATTAAATGTTATTATATTTATGATTATTTTTTGTCTTTTATAATATTATTTAACTATATTGACTATCAGACTGAATGTCTGCTAAGGTGATATTTACTTTGATTGATAAATTAAATTGATAAAATGTGTGATTGATTATTTGAAGGATAAGATAGTTAAATTAGTTCAAAATTGAGTAGTCCATCATTTATACTTTAAAGTAAACACTAGATTAACTTGAATTATTTTTACTAATCAATCATATCATGTAAATTAAACACCACCTAAATCTTTTACATTTATTTATGTTTTGGAAAGATTAATTCGTCACAGGGTACCAAAGAATAATATTACTCCCTCCGTTTTACATAGGGGTGAGCATTCGGTTCAAACCGAACCAAACCGAACTGAACCGAACAACACTGAAACCGAATTGACCATAAAAACTCAAACCGAACCGAACCGAATTAGACCCTCAAACCGAATCAAACAAAACCAATATAGTTCGGTTTGAACCGAATTTTTTTTTAATTCCTGTAAATTAAACACATGAAGGTAGTATATATATATTATCTATTGTATGTATTATTTATTATAAATAAAATATTTATATAATATTATATATATATATATAAATCTATTGTATGTATTATGTATTACAAATAAAATATTTATATAATATTATATATATATATTAATATATATAAATCTAATTCGGTTCGGTTAATTCGGTTTCGAACCGAAATTTTTTGGCCAAACCGAACCAAACCGAATAACAATTCGGTTTGAGAATTTCAAACCAAACCGAAACCGAATTGCTAAAAAACCGAACCAAACCGCCAAATTCGGTTTGGTTTGGTTCGGTTTTCGGTTATGGTTCGGTTTTGCTCAGCCCTAGTTTTACATATAGATGCACCATTTGCCATTTTAGTATGTTTCACATAAATATGCACCTTCTATTTTTGGAAAGTAATATCACTTTTTTGTGGCTCCAATCTTCACTACCATTCAAATCAACTATATTTTAATATTTAATAACACATTTTTGTGAGTACCAATCTCCACTACCATTCAAATTAAATATATTTTAATACTTAAAATATTTTTATTATTCAAGTCAATTATATTTTATTAAAACTCGTATCGAATCAAATGGTGAGTATTTTGGGACTAATTTCCCTAATGTAAATAGGATGCCAGATATTGATAACGATGAATACCTCGAGCTTGCGAAATTGGACTTTAAGAGATCCCAATCACAACATCAAATTGAATGGAATTATATGCAAGGGTAATTATGCAGGCATATATATATTTACATAATTGGTGTTATAATCTATGTGTTTTAATTATCCTAATTTTCTTTTCATTACTCGAACAGATGGTATGAAAAAGGTCATTACCAAGACATTGGGATAAGCATAAAAGATGTTCTAGTAGCTTATTTTATGGCTGCTGCAACTATATTTGAACCTGAAAGAGCCAAGGAGAGAATTGTGTGGGCAAAATCTCAATTAATTTCTAGGATGATCAGAACAATGTTTGAAGAATCAATGGACCAAAAATATGCTCTGCTAAAAGAATCGAGGAATATCATCAATGGCTTAGGCAATTTATTTAGGTATGTCCATTTCCCAACTCTTTATTTTATTGAAATAGAATGATAAATCAATTATATTTAACGCATGCGCATAAAATAAGAAAGAACGTACGCAGGTATTGGTACATAAAATAATAGGCTTTATTGTTAGACGCTATAAGCGGAACATGAATTTTATTGGCATTAATGCTCTTTAAATTCTTTATTTGAAAAAATGAAAACCCTTGTTATTTTTTAAGCTAAAAACTCATTTATTCATACTGCAAATAAGCCTTTACAGTATCATAAAGCCATATCGGCAAATCATCGTACCAAATTGTATATTATGACATGATAATGCTAATCTAGCTAACTCATGTGCCGTCTTCTTGGCGCCCCTTCTCATATGATTAATCGAGCTAATACATATGTTCTTTGCGTTCCAAATGACTTTAATCACCTCTCCACATAATAAGCTTGTATTTGTTCGATCCCCGCTTAAAAAAGTTACCTCGATAATTGAATCGGAGAACACCTCAAGTGGAAATATCTCCTCCTTAATACACTCCACAACACTGAATAAGATCACACACAGTTCCCCCAACAATGAGTTGCTTGCTCTAGGAATGAGTTTAGTCATAGTTAGAATTACCTCACCGTTGACATCTCTTACAATCACGCCAACTCCACTGCAATTACATTCCTCATTTTTAGCATAGTCAACATCGAGTCGAAAGGAACCTTGCTTCGGGCACCGAAACCTACTCTCTCCTTCTGTGGGTAGTACCTTATTAGCTAACGCTGCTTGTGCACGTGCCACTTTATACGCCTCTATCATAATCTTTCGAGAAATATGTAGTTCTCCCCATTTCATCAGGCCCTGGCCGCGCATTTCATCCCATAACTAAGTCCATATAATCCACAACCCCATTAACCATTCCTCAAACTCGTCCCTCGTCACCCATTTTCTCATCTTTTGTCTTATCTCCTGCATCCCTCTATTCTCCCACTCCTTCAACTTGCCCCAAAAGCTGAATCCTTTCCATCTATCTCTTACCTTTTCACAAAACAACAAGGCATGGCCCGTACAACTCTAGGCGCGCATGCACCACCCACAAATCCCTCTCACCGGTACGTGATGGCGGCGTAAATTCTCTTCCGTCGGTATGATATCTTTGAACACTCTCCATGCAAAGACCCTAGCTCATGGAGGAAGATTAAAGCTCCACAAAAATTTCCACCATGCACTCTCCCTCTCGCTCGATGTAGCTAAATGAGAATCGAACCATCTTGACGCGACAAGGTAACCCGACTTTACTATATATTTCCCTTTATCCTCGTACTTCCACATCCGGATATCATCCCCACCCATGTCATCCAGTGGAATTTTTTGAATCTCTTCGACATCCACCGGTAGCAAATCATCATTCAGCTTTCCCAAGTCCCATCTTCGTTCTTCGTGAAAGAGCTCTTCCACTCTCATATCACTGTTCATATTCTTACTCAAAAGCATACCCGAATTATAACTTGGACACCATGTATCCTTAAAAACTCTTATCTTATCTCCCCTTCTAACCCTCCAACGTATGCCTCTTCTTAGCAATTCTCTCCCCCATGCTAAAGATCTCCATGCAAAGGATGCATTAGATGTGATTTTCACGTCCATAATATCTTTATCAGTATAATATTTGGCTTTGAACATTCTTGATACCAATGATTGTGGAAAACGAATAAGCCTCCACACTTGTTTCCCAAGAAGGGCCTGATTAAACACCACCAAATCTCGAAAGCCCATACCCCATCGACTTTTAGGCTCACATAAAAATTTCCAAGTCATCCAATGAAATCTCTTTTCTCATCTATATCTCCCCACCAGAACCGAGCACACTCTCATGAAATATCTTTACACACAGAGATCGGCACACGGAAGAAAGACATTGTATATGTAGGTATGACTTGGATTACTGATTTAATTAAGACCTCCTTCCCACCCGCTGAGAAGGTGTTATTTCTCCACCCCCTAATTCTCTTGTTCTCCCTCTCTCTTAAGAAGTCGTTTGGATTCTTCGATTTCTCATAATGAACGTAGGCACTCCCAAATAAAGTTGGTGGCCTTGAACCACTCCAACTCCAAAGCACTCCTTTACTACTCTGATCACTTCTTCACTCGCTCCAGATTAAAAATTAGGGCTGACTTATCATAATTAATAAGCTGCCCCGATGCTTCCGAATACATCGATAGTGCCTCAACTATCTTCCTAGATCCAGTCTCTGTAGCTCTGAAAAGTAGTAAACTTTCATCCGCAAAAATAAGTGACACTATCGGCGCACTCCGTGCTATCCTTATCCCCTTGAATAATTGGCGCTCAACATATGACTTCAAAATGGACGATAAACCTTGAGCACATATTACAAATAGGAAAGGCGATACAGGATCACCTTATCGAATACCCCTTTTTGGTCTCACCCGCCTGTACACTCTGTCATTGATAATGAATTAGAAGCTCGCCGTACTCACACACCTCATGATCAAGTGAATCGTATTTTTCGTCATCCCTAATCTTCTCATCATCATTTCCAAGAACGACCATTCCACCCTATCATATGCCTTGCTCATGTCCAGCTTCGCTACGACGTGTGTGTGCTTCGATTTCTTTTTTTGGCGAATCCAATTTAAACATGCATAGCCAACAAGAATATTGTCTGAAATCAACCTTCCGAGCACAAAGGCACTCTGTGTATCATCGATGACTGTGGGCATCCATCTGCGTAATCTGTTCACCACCACCTTCGTGATAATTTTATAGGTAGTATTACACAAGCTAATCGGTCGAAACTGTGTAACCTCATTGGGATTGTTCACTTTTGGGATCAACATAATGTATGTATCACTCCACGCCTCTAGATCACTTTCTCCATTTAGAATAGCAAGACACTCATTTGTCATTTCTAGACCAATTTCTCCCCATAGTTTTTGATAAAATATGGGTGGAAATCCATCCGGTCCTGGAGCTTTGGTGGGGTGCATCTAGAATAAAGCTCTTCGTACTTCTTCTTTTGTGAATGGTTCATCCAAGTTGTCGTTACCGCCATCCCAACCTTCTCCTTTCACCAGAACCGATTCAAGGCCTCCAGATCCAGATTATTAGAAGTGAAGAGAATGTTAAAGTAGTCTTGCACCACAACAGCCATCTCCTCCTCTTTTGAGATGGTAACTCCTTCCTTATTCAACAAGGCCTTAATATGATTTCTTCTTTTTCTTTCCGATGCATGCTGGTGAAAATAATGAGTGTTTGGATCTCCATGTGCTAGCCAATTAACCCTCGATCGTTGGCGCCAATGTATCTCCTCCTTATCAGTTAGGTTTTCAATTTGTTGATTGATCTCTTTCAGTTTTATGTGTACATCCTTTTGTCCTCTCCGATTAAGCAACTTGTTTCTCTCTTTTATAAGTTCTTTGATTTGTTTTCCAAGGGTATCAAATTTAGTACCCGCCCATCCTGTGAGGAAGGACTGACACCTCAATAATTTCCTTGGAAGCGTATCCCCATTCGGTGTTCTCCAATGTATCGCAAAGCTTTCTACGAAGTCATTGTCTAGCAACCATTTTTGCTCGAAGTGAAATCTCTTATGGACTCCTCCTTTCACCTGGGCTAGTGTAGAAATTACTTTTAGAAGTATAGCTCGATGGTCTGACCCATACTCGTCCAAGGTTTCCATACGGGAGAACCCAAAAGTATCCATCCATTTGTGTGACATAACAAAACTATCTAGTCATTCTGATATTTATGCATCTCCCTCTTGCCTATTTGTCCATGTGAAAGTACCTTCCTCGGCAAACACATCTTCTAGACAACAATCATCCAAAGCACTCCTAAAATTCTCCATTCTGCCAAAATCTCTACTCCTTCCTCCCAATTTCTCATTGTCCCTCAAAATCTCATTGAAATCTGCCCCTACCAGCCATGAGAGGTCCTTAGTTTAATGTAATCCACCCAATCTCCAAAGTAATTCCCATGACCAATTTCTTTCACTTGCCATTGGATTCCCGTAAAATCCTGTAAATCGCCAAAGTGTGGTCTCCAATTCTATGCGACAATTAATATGGCCCTTAGAGTAGGATAGAACACATACCTTGACTGGGTCCTTCCAAACTAGCAATAATCCTTCACTTCATCCTCTCGAATCCACCAAGAACAATCCTTCATACCCGAGAGTCCATCGGTACCAATTACTTCTCATACTATTAGTTCTCGTCTCGCAAAAAAATACTAAACTCGGGGAAAAATTGGCTAGAAGTCGACGAAATTCATAGAATGCCTGGGGGTTCCCCAAACCTCGCATTCCAAATAAGACAATTCATTGCTCCCGGTGGGGTTGCTCCGCAACCGCCGCCGTTATATCTGTCATCTCGAGAAACGCATAGTCTTCCTCGTCTCATTGCCTTCTAACTTTGTGTTGTGGCGCCCAAATAATTTCATTTTGATCCAAAGCAACCCTTCCATGCTTCGCACTCACCTTGTCTCCCTCTAGCATATTTGGTTCAGCCTCCGCCCTTCCGTGAATCCCACGAGCTAATTTTTTCCATGTCCTTCCCTTCTTCTTCTTTCCCTTATCCCCAACACTCGAAGGTATTTCCCGATGCCTCTCCTCTTCCAACTCCAGTCGCCGAATCACCCCATCTTCATCCCTTTCAACTTCAACCGTCATGTGTGTATTTTCACCCACTATCTCCCCTCCTACCTCACTGCCCTCCACCTCCTCATCTCTTGATAACCCTATCTTCTCTTTGCTCCCCAGTATCCCCTCAATACTTTCCTTGTTAATTGTCCTCAAGGCTCCGTCCCTCTTGATTTCTTTCTTCTCTCCTCTGACCCATCTCCATGTTGTTTTCTATAATCAGTGCCCCGAACAACCACCAGCCATCTCCATGTTGTTTATCCACCTCTGTGTCCTCACAACCATTTAGGATGTGACCTAATTTACTACACCCTAAGCAGAACACATGCAGCTTTTCATAGGATATTAAGATTAACACTCTTTTCCATATCTTCAACTTTCACGGGTACACACGTCGTAAGTGGTTTATCCAACGCCAAACGAACCCTCACACGCACATACCTCGCAACACCCGCATTCCTCTCACCCATATCAATCTCGTCCACTCTCCCAACCTTCTCGCGAATCCTCCGGATGATATCGTTCTCCATACAAGCTAGAGGTAAGTTATGACATTGGATCCATGACGAAACTTCCTCAATCTGTACTGTAGTCAGGTTTTGAGTCATCTCTAATGATTGGAATACCATGAGATCTTGGAAAGAGTGCCATAGTCCTCCATGCAAAACTCTTTTTTTTATCCGACTTTAAAGAAAATTTAATAACGAATCGGTTATAACCCACAATTTCTATTTCCATGTGTCCTCTCGTTTGAAGGATCTGTGGGAGTTGTAGCTTTAAAGTCTCCCTATTGACAGCTCTATCAGAGAAGATTTTCCCCACTACCATCAGGGCGACACGTTTCATGCTTCGACCGGTCTCCCCCCTTGAAATAAGCACTTCGCCAGTCTGAGCATCGCTTGATAGACGTAGGTTCTCGACCAATTTTGCGATCTCCTCCGATTCCATGTTAGACACCATGCAAGAAATCAAAGTTTTCCGTCGAACGAGCACCACCAACCTCTCTAGATGTGAGGAAACATTACCTTTCCGATGAAAGGATGACTACACTCTCACAAACCCTACCCACCAAGATTAGGGTTAGTAGAGGACTAGTAGATGAGAGTTGAAAATTCTTGTTTTTAGATGATCATGATCCATTCTTTTTGAAAATGGAAATTCTTTTTAAGTCTCTTCATAAATATTTATATATGATAAATACAAGTTTATTGATAACTCTTGTCAATTCATTAATAATTTTCTATTATAAATCGATATTTTCATCGTATGAATTAGTGCCAAGACAGAGAATCAAGTCCTCAACTGTTTATTAGAAGCCATCCACGAGTTATCAGAGGGATTTGATGCATGCATAAGCCATCATCTTGCAAACACTGTGAGTTAATTTTTTCATTGGCCTACTCTCTCTAATTTTAAATTCTTCGTTTTATCTTCTTGTTCTTGTAATGTTATTGACTTGTAGAAGAGTGGATGTTGACATTATCATACAAATATATGTATATATATACAGAGGATTGAGGCGACATCAAATTATAAAAATAATTTCAACCAAATTTTATTTATTAATTAAAGTATATTTTAATACTTCTTATTTTTTTTTACAAAAAACTCAACACAAACATGTAGCATAACATTTTAATAATGAAACAAGCAACACATATCGAAAATCTGAGATAATGAATTGATACAATAAGAATTGTGCTTATATGCCCCTTAAACGCCTTACTATAAGAGAACTGATATTTATATAATTGATGTGGGACAAACTTGGGAAAGTCAATTAGGATCTCTTATTTTCTATCATGTGGTATCTTATCTTGATTGCTTAAACATGACACATGTTATATCTTTATCAGTGTACAGTCGAATGTAACATGCTAATGCAAATGGAAGATCTCATTCAGAACTTTTAACACCAACGCTTCTATTCTTTTCGCGTTAATGTACTTTTTGTATGCCATATGCAGTGGTATATGTGGATACTGAAGTTTGATAAAGTTGAAAATGAAGATTTGTAGGAAGACGCAGAGCTTATTGTCTCCACCTTAAATATTTGCTCTCCTTATTTTTCGGGAAACAATGAAATATTCTTCCATCATGACTATATAATTTTATCCAAACTCATAAACAAGATATGCCACCATCTCTCTCACATTCCTAATACAGAGGTAAGACAAGATGTTTATATTCATAATCTTATGCTACCTAATTATCTACTACTAGATTCATTCTTTTCTTTCTTTGTTTCTTTATATTTTTTTTCTTTATTATTTCTTAAGCAAAAAAAAAGTTTCAGATATCATAATCTGTTACATACACGAGCTATATTTCTTGATATATATCATGTAAAAGTTATAATTTCAAATAATTTATATACATATAGATTTTTATAATAAAAAGGAATTTACTTATCATATTGTTATATTTTAACAGAAAGAGTTGTTATAGAATAATACAATTTAAATAATACTTAATAATAATAATCCTGCTTGTCGCGGGCGGATGAATGTTTTCCCTTTTTTTGAGTACATTATAGTAATAGATTTGTTGCTATATGCTTAAACAAAAGTGATTGCGTTAGTAATAATAAAAGTATAACATGAAATATTTATTTTTATTCTTGATGAATAGCCATTTTAAAATTAAATTAATATTTGAATCCAAAACATTCTATTTTATATTGAATTAATATCATCTTGATCTCATAATATGTTATCCAACAGTTTTGTTTTCCATGAAAATAGATAAATTGAGATATCATCATTCTACATTCTATAGGTAGTAGGTTCAAGAATGTTTCGGAGGAATGCTTGGAAAGACAACATCATTGAAATTCAAGCAGATCTACAGACACTGACCAAACTAGTCCTTGAGGAAGATGGTGTCCTCAACAAAAATATCAAGCAAATATTTTTGTGGGTTGCAAAATATTTTTACTATAGAGCCTATTTCGATAGAGAAATTATTGATCTCCATATATTCAAAGTACTGTTCGAGCCTATCACATAAGTTTATAGCTTCGACATAGTGGTTTGAAATATGTTGCTCTATTTATGTATATTTGGTCCATAAACATTTGTTTACTTGGTGGTTAATGATAAATAAATAAAAACTATCCCAGTGATAAAGTTTTTAATATTTAAGGTCAAACATTTTAAATTGTAATCTTACAATTATAAATTTTCTAAGTATTTAGTTTTTTTTGTCATTTCCTTTTCTTTGAACATAAATAAAAAGAAATGATCATTTAAATTCATTGAAGTATTCTACGTACTATCTTCCTAAACAGTAGATAGAGAGAAAATAAGAGGTTAAAATGAGGAAGAATCCACTGTATGGGCAAGCTAATCTTCCAGCTGTACTCCAACCAGACAATATAGAGTATGCTGGAAAATCACTTATGGTCCACATCGATGCTGCATGCATCTAGAAGTTTTGTTTCCTTGAAATGTCATAAGTATGGGCACCAACTGACCACAATTGATTGACTTCAGATATAAGTGGTTGTAGGTACACATCTATCTTATCTTTTGGATTTCTTGGACCAGGAACAAGCACTGTGAGAAACATATGTTGTTCTTTCATGCACAGCCACAGAGGTAAGTTGTAAGGCGTAAGGATAACAGGCCAAGATGAGTACTGTTGTTCCGATTGACCGTAACGTTGGAAACCATCTGTTGACAGGCCTAATCTGAGTGTGGTTCTTACACCCAAGGTATAACTCTTCCACTACGGGCCTTCAAAGTCATCAGACGAGTCACAAAAGACAACTGAGTGTGGTTCTTACACCCAGGGTCTAACACTTTATCGGCGGCATCCAACAACTTGTACAATAATTTTGCTTTAGCATTTGAATCTTTTTCGATGTCTGGGTTGTTAAAACTGGGACCCCTGAGATCATGAACCATCTCGTGGTATGTCCCATAATTTTCTTCAGGGTCTACATCTACATCAACACGTGTTTCTTGAACATCTGAAGGTATTTCAGTTTCCCCATGAAACCTCCAGATCTCCTAACCCTGTGTGAAACCTTTTCTAGCAAGATATAGCTGTACAACATCTGTACTTCTAAACCATATATTCCTAAACTTCACACAAGGACACTTAATTTTTTCTCCATCCATGTACTGGTGCTGACTACTTGCAAATTTTAAAAACTCTTCAAGACCAAAAAGAAAATATGGATTAAATCCCCCATTCCGAAGTAATCGTAAATACATCCAATCTCGACTCATTTTTATAACCCTGATTAGTAATAAGTATCCACATAATGAAAGAAAGATTAATTAGTTACGGAGAGGGCGAGACTATTAGTGGTCTATTAAATTACACATTTAAAGGAAGATTGCACATGTGTAACACAGAATAATGAAAAAAATTGAATGACAATGAAAGAAGTGTGCTTTATGGGAGTTGAATAGATGAGTTGAATTATTTGGAGTTCAATAGAGAGCGAGACTATTAGTGGTTTATTAAATCACACATTTAAGATCTATTTAACAGAGAATATGTGATTTGCAGTTATGAATTATAAGTTGATGCTTAGATTGTTTGATGCTAAGCATTTGGAGATCACGAGCATTTGGGTCATTTGGAGATCACGAGCATTGAGTCATTTGGGTTGAAGGTAGAATCAAGATTTTTATATGGTACTATTTAAACTATTCTAGCTAATTCCATCCAATATAACGAGTCATCTAATGCCATCAAACCATCCCAACATGCATGTCATATATCATCAAAACATCACAACACACATGCATCTCATCAAAACATCCCAACATAGTCGAAATAGAACGAGTTCGTATAATATTATACATATTGGGAGAAGATCCTAAAGACGTAATCAAAATTTATCCCAAAGGGAGAAAATCCTTAAGAAATTAATTACGTCTATCCCAATGTCATAATATATATATCATTGAATCGTTATACATATATATAATGCAATTAAAACGTACGTAATAAATTAAGACGTAATAAAATTAAACAATCGTTTTGCATATCATAGAAATTAAGACGTAATAAGTTAAATAATTT
Organism: Leonotis leonurus; assembly: GCA_026898415.1. Lineage (NCBI taxonomy): Eukaryota > Viridiplantae > Streptophyta > Magnoliopsida > Lamiales > Lamiaceae > Leonotis > Leonotis leonurus. The sequence goes on from JAPKLX010000214.1 coordinate 358,338, forward strand.
AAAACAAATTATACTAAATTACTAAAATTAAATAATTTTAAAAAATAAATTAAAAATATTTAAATTAACAACATAAACAATTAATTCAATTTAACACTAATTAAGAAATTAATCCTAAATTAAACATAAACAAGTATTAGATTATTCAATTATTTCAATATTCAATTATCCTTAATTAACCTATCATAAACAATTTATTCAATTAAACAAATTGACACTAATTCAATCTTAACCTTAATTAATTCAATCTAAACCTTAATTAAGTCTAATTATCAAATAAACTATAATACACACTAACCAACCAAAATTAATCCTAATTAAATAAATCAATTTAATCTAAATAATCAAATTAATCTAATTAACTAATTAGATTAAATTATTTATCAACAAATTACCTAACTAAATAACAAATTAATCAACAAATTAACTAATTAACAAATTAACAAATTACCTAATTAATCAACAAGTTACTTAATTACCTAATTTCCATATTAATCAACAAATTACCTAACTAATTAAACGAATTAAATCTAATTAAACTAATTAAATTAATTAAATTAATCTAAATAAACTAATTAAATTACCTCTCATCGTAGAGGAGGCGACAACAATGGCCGGAGCGGCAGCAGGCGGTGGCGGAAGGCGACAGGGGATGGTGCAGTCGAGGGAGGAGGAGGCCGTGGCCGGAGCGGCGGCAGGGGGGTGGTGCTAGGCGGCGACAGAGGTGGGGGGAAGTAGGGAAGAACAGCTTGGGGGAGAGAAAAAGGAAAAAATGTTAGAAATTGAATAGAGGGAGAAATGAGGATGAAAATAGGGTAGAAAACAAACCTGGACACCGGTGGGAAAGTGAATTTGCCGGTGGAGTGAAGGTGCACCGGTGGGGTGCTTCTGCTGTTCTAAATTGCGACTAGGAGGATGACCTGCTATATTAGGACGGGACGACGGACTGGAAGACGAACCAGTCCGTCGTAAGTATTTAATTTAATTAAAAAAAATAATTAATAAACCTAAGGATGGACTGACGACGGAAACAGCTAACGATGGACCAATCCGTCATTAGTTATGACGCCAACTTGCGCGCCGAAAAATCAGTCGCCAGTCTGTCGTCAGCTCTTTTCGTAGAGATCCGTTGTCAGTCTGTTGCCAGGCGACGAAGGATATGCAATCCATCGTCCCGTCTGTCACCAGTTTGATATTTTTTTGTAGTGTCACTTAGTTTTTAAAGAACATATAATTACTAAGTGTTGTTTCGATCAAAACTTAATTAAATTCATGGGGTTCCCAACAAAATTGACCTTGATTGTGAGAATGTGTACTGCTTCTCTCGTATCTTTCATATCAAAATGGCTGGATAGTCATGCCCTAACGTCCGACAACACCTTCTTGACACTTCCGATCAAGAGTATATCATCTACGTGCAACTCTAAGAATAATACCACATGACCCACACATTTTCCTTACACACAACTTTCATGAGGGCACTGATCAAATCTGTAAGATTTGATAACCTGATCGAAATAAAGGTTCCATGAATGTGAGACTTGCTTATGTTTATAGATGGACTTCATAAGCTTACACATCATGTTTTCTGATCAAATCTGTAAGATTTGATAACTTGATCGAACCCGAATGAGGGGCTCGTGATTCGCATGATTCACATGTCTAATAATTTAAATAAAACATGCAATTCTAATACACAAATACTGCGTATAAAAGAAATTAAATTTGCAGAATAAATTTAATATCTTCTCATTCGCTAATACACTGATTGCGGAGAGGCGATTTGAATAGTCAGCAAAGAATAGCAATCTGCTCTGGGCAGTCATCAAATATGACCGATGAAGCTTCTGCTTATTTTCCTCACATACAGTCCGACTATCATTTAGGCTATAATCTGTCGGAGTTTATGAATAGAGAAAGAATCGAAAAATAGCAGTGTAGAATATGCACTATTTTCGAAGAACACAATATAAAAATACTAAGATATATTGTTTACACCTTCAAGGGTGAAGTGTTTTTTTCTATAGAGAAAATACAGTATGGGACGCCTATTCCTCTTCCTCATCCTCTCTATATATAGATGTTTTTAGGGCTAGGTCAGAGCTTCAAAGATGAATGGGCCTGGACCTTACAATATACGACCAAGTCCAACCTTATCACTAATATTTCCTTATCCAATTAATTGACCCAGTCAAGTCCTGACTTTAATTAATAATTAATGACCCATTCAATTTGACCCATTTAATTTTATCCAATTAATTGACCTGGTGAAACTCTGACTTTAATTAATTAATTGAACACTTAAATTACTGATGTAAATGTTAATATAGAACTATCCGGTGCCCACTTAAATTACTGATGTAACCCTCCTTTTATCACTAATTATTTCTCGAATTTAAGATTTTTAAATCCATTAATAAATGAGTTCGCTAACAACTCAAAATTAATTAATATGTTTATTCGTGACTAATCCGGTTTAGAATTTTGTTATTATATATGGAATAAATTCCAACAAGCTAGGTTTCTTATATAATAAACCTCTCTTAACACCTCAAGGGGATTTAATATACTCGGAATTTACCGAGATGCGATTTCATGCGACAACAATCGAGCACTTCCCACTAAATCAATTACATCTACCTAAATCATTATTGTATAGGGTTGCAAAAAAACCACAAGTGAAAGTGAATTAAAGCAGTGCATAATAAGAAACGTTTACTAATGTTATCGTCACATATTAAGAAACAAATAATTTCTGATACATCATTCTTAGCAACAACACGAAGAACTTTTATGATTGTAAAATCACACAATACACACACACACACACATATATATATGCAAGCCTGTCTGACATCATAACATACCAATATCATTCTATCGACTACGGTCAGCTCTCGCATCGAATGATACAATAACCTTTACCGATTTGACTGTCTCAATCTATCTAGGCTGTGAGCTTTATTTTACAAAGGAGCCGACTAAGGATAAAACATGGTTTAAAGTATACAAACCCTAACAATATCCCATTTATTCTCAAACATGCTTTAGATTACACAATCTGTGTCGTATGACTGACGAGCTCAGTTTTTGTGCTCTTTTTGAGCTTGTCTAGGTGTAGATCGAGTCTTATTTTCTTTGTTTTTGTATCTTTGTATCTGGGATGACACACTTTTGTAAGACAGGTAGTTGGGAAGAGTCTTGGGCAAGTCAGGCCACATTCCGTGAAAGAGGCAAAGTCCAGGCGTTGTATGTCACGCCCGCCCTCCGCTAAGGTAGCCAAAGTCGGGAAAATCATGACTGGGGAAAGGAACATAAAAATAGAGGAAAAGAATGAGACTTGCACGAAGAGAAATATCTGAATACTTAATCAGAGTGTCTGCAGCGGAATTTGGATCAATTTCTAAGTTTACATGTATGAAGACATGCAAACCCCCAAGAGTTACTACTAGATGAGTTCGACAAAATCTTCGCTTAGCACTTCCCCTTTTTCATCACAGCTCAACCTGCACATTTAGAAATACATGCAGGGCTGAGTAGAAAAGTACTCAGTAGACACATGCCAAATCGCACTCATACATATATAATTGTCATTGCCATCTCAAAGTGAAACATAGGGATTTTATCTGAAAGTACCTATGTTCACTAAATTCTTTTCTTAAAAAAAATCCTGAGTTCGACTGATCAGTCTAAGTTCTTTAGTAATCAAGCATATCTATAATTTCTATGTGCCAGGAAGGTGGCCACCTTCCACGGACACCTTGACCGGCCAACCCGCTAGATGACTCACGGTCCTTGTGTACACTAGTTCGAGTGGGGATGCTTACCCACTGGAACCCGAATTCGATTTCATAATCATAGTAGATATGTATCATACAAAACATAAAACATTTATGGCAAGACAATACTTGAAATATCAATTTCAATTCAAAAGCTATTTGAAAAGAAATAACATAAATGCAGATAAACACGCATATTTTCTTTTAGTATAAGAAAGCCTACTTGGATCGTCTTGACTGACGACTGCTTCGTTCTCGAACTGCGATCCTGACCTTTCGTCGTACCCTTTAAATAAATCTCGAGTGAGATAACATTTTCGAGTGCATCTAATATTCTCTAAGTGTAAGGAATTATTATTCTTTGTTATTTGAGAATTATTCTCGGGTCTTAATTTGGCTTGACTTAAGTACCTAAATTACTTTCTCAAGGTGTTCTCGAAGGAGTCTTAAATGAAGTTTCGAGTTATTGAATCATAATATATTTAATTAAATCTTTATAGATTAGTAGCACTTTTAATTAATTATCTTCTATGATATAAAAATAGGACTTTATTATTAAATATATACTTATCATGACACATAAATTAAATATCCTTAGCCAAACAATTTATTCAAATTCTTAGCCCACATTCTATTTAACTAAGCCCATCTTTATTATTAATTGTCGGCCCTCCTAGTAACAACCTTAGCATATCTTAAATTTTGTCCCATTAACATCATAGTTGGCCCATTTACTGCAATCCCTTAAACTCAATATTAGTTGGGCCCATTTCTAATTAATTACATTGGGCTCAACATTCTTATCTCTCAAACCCAATATAATTAATTCTACCCCTTTAAGCCTAGCCCAATATTATATTAAAGTTCAGCCCACATGAGATAGAATTTAGATGCAAACTTGACTCTACCTTCAAACACACAAGTCGTCCCCCTCCCATGAAACTTCTCTCTGTAGTTATATATACAAATATATATATATATATATATCTCAAAACCTAACATGCTTAGATTGACTTGAAACTTAATATATAAGCTTATCTAACTTATGCGAGCAACATTAATTCTCGACATTTTTCGATTCGGGCTCGACTCGATAAAAATCGGAAAGGGCAGCCCCTATTTTACTTTTTCATCAAGCTCAAACATGAAAATAAAAACGTAGAAACGTAGATAAGATCGAGAGCTACCTTTCTATTGGATTAGATTTTGAAGAAATCGGAAAAACGAGACGAACGGGACGAAAATCGGAGCAAAACTCCTCCCTTTTCTTTCTTTTTTCTCACGCCAGAATGCTCTGCTTCTTAACTCACGTAAATAATGAAATTGGGGGTGACTTTTGTGGTCTTTTATAGGCCACAAGTTGCCCCTCAAAATATCTAAATATCCGGGATCCAAATCGTCTTTTCGCCTCTTAGATATTTTGGTCTGATTTTTTTTTCGTCATTTATCTATCTCAATTGAAACGGGATTCAACACACTCATTAAAACATCCTCGTCTCTCATGAACTAAAGTCGGGGTTTAGCGATCGAGTTGCGCGTAAATCGAGAAAATGCTTGTTTCACGATTTCTTGATAATTATCAATTTAAAACTTCGTTTCTTCTGAAATTAATTTTATTAAACTCCTCGGGAATTTTCTCATTACTCATGCTATCAAAATCGAAAAATAGGAGTTTTCTCGATTTCTCGAGTTCTCGGTTTTACTATTCACCGGACGGCGAAAAATAAAAAGTTCCGCGTATGGTCCGTATCGTGATAAATGTGTATGTAAATTATCGCGCTTTGTCCATATCTCGTCTCGAACTTCAAATCCGGGCATTCGAATGAATCCCGTATTTGCTCTTGTTACCCGTTATAAAAGTATAAGCCGGTTCTCGAAAGAGCGGAGATTTGGTCTCCGTTTTCGCTGAAACTTGGCAGCAAGCTTCAAAATAAAGTTTCTAATTCAAAAATTTATTCTTGGGATTTTTAAACACCTATAAGCCAGGTATAAAATACTCGGGTGTTACATTGTAACACCTTGAGCAAGGAATATCTATGCTTAAGACAATGTACCATGCGGGATCTGGACCTGACATTTCAAAACTGGAAGGCAAGGTTTTTTGAGCAACACCTTGGGCTAGCTGTTTGGAGACTCTTTGTGCCCAAGATGGAGTACCTGGTGAACGAGGAGCTGAAAAGGAAAGATTTGACAAGATCTTTGGAGGAGAAATAAGGAAAGATATATTTCCTTTATCCTGCCAGAGCTACATAAGGAAAGAATCAAGACGACAACAGCTGGAGATACTAGAGATCCACTCAATAAGAAAAGAATAGCTTCCGTACAAACCCTAGCCCCCACCAAGACGAGTTAGATCCTGAGCAAGACGATGCAAATGTCAAGACCTTGAGCAAGACGGCATGGACAACGTTCGTTCTGAATACTTTATGACATATGGAGAAGCTTGTAGCAGAAGAAAGGAAAGTTAGGGCAAGTTGGAAAGCAAGGTGCATATGACGCATGTCTTGACCTAGTCCTTGGGCAAGGTGCCTGATAGCTGCGAGAAAATAAGGAAAAAAATATTTATTTCGTTACACAATGGTTATTCACGATTTGGACCTCATTGATGATAGGGATTGATATATTTGGAGATATTTATGCAAGGAAAGAAATCCCTTGAAACCCTAGCTTGCTCAGAACGTCATGGGCCTGACCCATACCCCAATCCAGCTCCTATATAAAGCCCTAGTCTGAGTAGCAGTTAGCATGAGAGCATAATCTGAAGTACGTGGAGGAGAGCAGCTGCTGCACGAACCACTCACACTCTTCGTTCTTTTTCTTAGTATATTATATATTGATGTTTTGAGAGTTTAAGGGAGGAAGAAACGAAGCCTTCAAGCACCTTTTATTTTTCTTGAATTTATTTACCTTGGTCATGGTTTGTCCTGCCATAGATTTCTTTTCATTTACTATATAATTCTAGTACGTTTTCTTTTATCTTTTCTTTTATTATGTCTAGGTAATTTTAATACTTGGTTTGAGTTAAACAAGTTTAGCTAAAATCAACTTATCATTGTGAGGTCTAACTTGGCCAACGTAGTTGCATGTGTGTGTTCCTAAAGCGTTGGATCTAATTTTTATACAACTTCATCGAGTCCTGGCGCTATAACGACCGATAGCATATTGGGCAAGGTGAGGTTACAACTGAGTACTGTTAGCCCAAAGGGCCAAGTGGATTCCGCCTTGCCAGTCAGAGGGATCAGCGTGATGATGTGGATGGGAACGCCATGGGACGGGGGTCTGAGATGATGTGCCCATGGTTGCGCAGTCCCGCTAATGTCCAGTTGGATATACTGGAGTACGCTTGGCTTGGGCGAGAGCCTGGGCAAGGGGGTAAGGGAGTGGGTAGCTCTTATCTTTTTAGCCGAAAAGGCATGCTGGGTGGGGCCTTGGTGACTACGTGACGAGTAAAAAAAGGGATTGCTTTGGTGATATGTTTGATGGCGGATGAACCGGAGCCTTGGCGCTGTCCAAGTGACATGTCGTAGTGATTAGCCGAGGGGGATAACCACAGACTTACATTTGCCTTCAACCAACGACACGTGTATGTAATGAGAATATTTGCATCGATGATGAAGGAATTGATCACGGCGTAACAAGTTGAACCCCAAGCCAAGAATCTTTTTTGCTTTTTATTTTTCTTTTGTTTTATTTCATGTCTTGGTTACTTCCCTGCCCGAGGCAAGCCCGGCTAAAAAAATATACAAATCATGACAGAGAGAGAGAAAGTACACCAACTCCCTGTGGGATCGACCCTATACTTACAACTAGTGGAACCTAGTGTAAATGATAAGAAAACTTATAAATTTATCTTGATTGGGTGATGACGATTGAGCCCTGTCAATGACATCAAAAATTCTCCCACTTAAACTGAAAGGATCAGCCAAGTTTTCCTCCGACGCTACCTTGAACACTACTATATCAACTCTTCACAATATATCACGAATGATATGATACATCATCACATTTTGTTTGCTTGCCTTGTGGGCCTGTGGTTCCTTAGAGTTTGCCAGTGCACCTGAGTTATCACAATAAACCATGATACTCAAAGGCATACTCGGAATACATCTTGGTCTAACAAGAAGCTCCTGAGCCAAACCACTTCCTTTGCAGTGTCTGACGCAGCCACATATTCGGCTTCCATGATGGATTTAGCGATGCATTTCTATATAACCAAGTAAACACATAACAGGATGTGGATTTCCTCAAATCTCGATCCGTCTAAAAATCAAAGTCATTATAACCTAAAAGAGAAAGGATGTTCGACTAGTAAACCAAACAATACTCCTTAGTCTATTTAAGGTACTTCAGTATGTTCTTTACCAGTTGTTTCGACTAAATTTTAACTGTAGTACGTGGCGTTGTTAAGTCCAGACCCACTGTCCTATAAAAGGAATCAGTATCGGGCACGAGGAATGTTTCCAGCCAATATACTTCCAGTTATTATATTAATGTCGACCCGAATGTCGTATCTCAAAGGAAGGCTATGCAGGGCTATCAATCATTAGTACTAAAATGCAAGAATAAAATCCTAAACACTCTAATAAGGATGAGTTAGAAGAACTTTAAACTAAAATGAAAAGCAATAAACGGGGGTCCACAAGTGATTGAAGTCTAGGGTAAAGATCATCTCTAATCTAGGTCAATTCTTATTCAATCAAACCAAATCTTTAATAGGCTTTCCCTAAGTTGATTAGCCAATAACTTTCATATTCTTGAAACTAATCCGTGTCTAGCACTTTCGTGTATAGAACACACTTAGAGTAATACTACTCAAGATATGATTACCTATTTTACGTTTCCGATTACTAGGTTAGGATGTTTGATTATAAATACGACATAGAATAATTCATTTCAATCCATTCCATATCTTAGAGTCGTACATGGTGATCAAGCATGGAAAACTCTTAAGCATGGATCAAACAACCATAAAGAAGATCAAATTAAAGCATTAAATCATAGATAATAAACAATCAAACCCTAGATAAGAATTTAGCCAATCATATTGAAAAGCAAATCCATAGAAAAGTTAATCATCATAAACTTACTACGAATTCACCGTTCGGTTGCCAAATTCCTTCAATCCTTGGATACCCCAAGGAATAAAACTAAGAAAATAGTAAAATAAGTGTTTGGGAACTGTATTTTCTGATTTACAATCGGGTTGGGTGTGTGTTGGCCTGAAAAATGACGCCTTAGAACATTTAAAACGCGCACATAACTGCTAGCCAGCGGCCGCTGGAAAGCCAGCGGTCGCTGACTACAGCCTTCTGACGCTCATCGGGGGATTTCCCAGCGATCGCTGGGATACCCAGCGATCGCTGGCTGCACGCTTCTGCCCCCATCAGCTTCTGCAGCCCAGCGATCGCTGGGCTACCTAGCGATCACTGGCTGCACACTTCTGTCCCCGTGCTTCTCTTCTTCCCGTTTCATGCTCATACTCACTTCCTCGGCCGGCTTTGCATTAACGGTCTTTTCAGCACTAATCCTTGCTCAAATGATCATCTTCCACTCCATCCTGCGTAATACACGAAAAAACAAGAAACGGCATAAAGACGAACTAAAACAATACGAAAAACATAAAAAATAGAGATATGGACACTACACTACGAGCTAAAAACGTAACAAGAATACACTAAACACCAGTGTTGCACTGATATCGTGCTACCTTGCCTACTACAAAGTAGATATACGGTGTAGTGCACATCACAACATACATGAGACTATCAACTGCCAAAGCATATGTTATCGATCTTATCTCCTTTATCTTCTCATGTGTCTTAGGACACATGTCCTCAAAAAGAATAACTCTATGCATGAGGGTAAGAACCCCTTGTTGGAGTCATGCATGCTAAAAGCGTCTAATTACCGTCTCGATGTATAATTCCTGAGATAGACATATTCTCCTCTTATGGTCACGAATGACCTTGATCCCGACAATGTGTCATGTTTCTCCCATATCTTTCATGTCGAATTGACTGGATAAGTATGTTCTCACGTCTGATAACAACTTCTTGATATTTTTGATCAAGAGGATGTTGTCTACGTATAACATGAAGAATACAATTGCCTTCCCCACACACTTCTTGTACATGCAGCTCTTATCAGGGCACATATCAAATCTATATGATTTCATAACCTGATCGAAGCAAATGTTCCATGACCATGAGGCTTGTTTAAGTACATATATGCACTTCTTAAGCTTTCACACCATGTGTTCCTTTCCTTGAACTGCATAGCCTACGGGTTTTTGCATGTGGATGTTTTCCTCAAGACTTCTATTAATGAAAGCTATCTTGACATCCATTTGCCATATTTCTGAATCCATATAAACGACAATGACATGAGTATATGTATTGATTTAAGCGTAGCCACATGTGAAAAGGTCTCATCGTAATCGATGCCTTCTTTTTGAATATATCCTTTCATCACTAGTCTAGCATTGACGACTAAGACGTTTTAGTCAGGTCCTCGCTTCCGCTTGAAGATCCATTCTCCCAATGGCTTTGCAGCCTCCGGGCAGATCGACTAGCTCGTATATTTCTTTGTCTACCATGGATTGTAGTTCAGACTCCATCACCTCTTTCCAGAGGAAATAGTCCTTATCCTGGATTGCTTCATCGAAATTCCATGGGTCTGATTCATCTAGGCTAGAGACCGAGTTATATGACTCTCCCACTCCTATTAATCGATCAGGTTGACGAACAACCCTCTCACTACGACGATGCTCCACTGCTGGTGGTACAAGTGTTTGGTTAGGTGCTAGTTATGATTGTGATTCTTGCGGATTTGGAAGAGCTATAGTTCTCAATTCCTCGAGAATTGTCTCGCTTTTGGGCTTGTGGTTGTTCATGAAGTCTTCTTACAGAAATCTTGCGTGGGTGCTAATCATGACCTTGTGATCTCTAAGACTATAGATCTCCTACCTTTCGTATCCCAAAGATAGCTTACGAATAGACACAAGTCAGTACGATGTGCCAGTTTGTCGGTGTCATTTTCTAGCAAGTGTGTTGGAAAACCCAACACCTTGAGATGTCTTAGACTAGATTTTTTCTTGATCCATAGCTCAATATGTGTCTTAGGGATCGACTTCGATGACACTAATTTCATTGTCTACACCGCCGTGTCGACAGCATATCCGCAGAACAGAGTAGACAACTCTGCATAACTCATCATGGACCTTACCATCTCCATAAGAGTTCTATTTCGTGTCTTCGCTACACCATTTTGCCAGAGAGTCCTAGGTGCAGTCAATTGGGATTGAATCATTGATTCTGATTAGTGGCTCAAAACTCGGTACTATGGTATTCGCTTCCATGATCAGAATGCAAACACTTGATAGTCTTTCCATGGTGATTCTCCATAAGTGCTTGAATTCCTTAAATTTCTCAAAGTAATCCGACTTGTGGTGCATCAAATAGACAAATTACTTCACGAAAAGGCCGACTCATGGAGACCATATGTAATCTCAGCAAATTATATTAATAAAATGCAAATTCAATCATCTCTTAGTCATTTTTAATTAAGAAAAGGTTTTTTAGGATAATAATATATTATGACATATAAGATCATATAAGATAATCCATAATAATAACAAATAAATCCAATCAAAACATATAAGGACACAATCTCAAAATAAAGCAATAAATCCGCACCTAATTATTCAAATGGATAAGGATATTAAATTGCCTAAAATAAGGAATGATAAGGAATAATATTTGCACTACTCTCCAAGCAAGTAGAAGAAGTTCATTTAAGAGGAAGGATACCCTCGAGAAATAAACTAGGCTCTGATATATGCAGAAGCAAGGAAACGTCAGAAGATTTCTAAGCCCTGATTAACATCTAGAGGATAAGATATGAACTCTTATCATCTCTGCACTTGATGACCTCTGGAGCCTACCTTGTGGGGTATGATTCTAGGGGTCCGCCAAGTATGAAAGTCACATTTATAGTACTGCCTGATATATGTCACTTCCGTATCTGACATATGTCAGAATTATAGAAATATGCAGCGTCAACGCCTAACTAACATAGCAGTGACCATCGTAACATGATAAACCATGATTGATTGAGGTTCATTTACACACACTATTTACACCTAATTCATTTGAGGTATATTACAGATTTACCTTTCATAAACCTAGATATATATACCCCATCATTTGCTTCACACATAAGAGAGAACGAACACTTGTCATTTCTTACGCGATCTCTTAAATCTACACAAAATTAACTTGAGCGTTGGAGTGTCTTCTCGGGGGACTCCCGACTCCTCCTCCGGTCATGTTTTGCAGGTATTGCATGCGACTTCAAGACCGAACTATTCACGAAATCAAACTTCACCAATTCATTCAAGGTATGAACTCCAAACTCTTGGAGTCTTCATATGTTTTTCATATTATTTTGTTGAAGACTAATCCTTAGTCTAAAAATTGGCGCCGTCTGTGGAAATTTCTTTTAACCGAGAATGGAATGTGAATTCCCCCTTTTCGAATTCCTAGAAATTCTTTTGGCAATAATTTCAAATTTTAAAATTTTCTTTTTATTTGGGCACTAAAGCCATTAGCGCTAAAATATGGCGTTGACGCTTTAAACCATAAAAATATGGAGCTGAAGCCTTAAAATCGTAAGAACATGTCGCTGAAGCCCTAAAATCGTAAGAAGATGGCGCTGAAGCCCTAAAATCGTAAGAACATGCCGCTGAAGCCATTTGACATATAAACATGGTGTTGACGCCTCTAATAAGTGTTGAAGCCTGCAATAAATTCCAGGCGTTGAAGCCATGGAATGAAATTTGGTGCTAAACAACTAAAAAATTAACGTTGAAGTTAGGGATGTCAATTTGGCCCGAAAGTGCGGGTTGGCCCGAAGACCAACCCGAAACCGAAGAGGGTTAGGGTTGAAAATTTATGACCCGAAACATTTTTTAGCCCGAATGGGTTGGACCAAAATCAACCCGAACCCGATAGGATTAGCCTGAAAACCGAGTGGGTTAGCCCGATTAACCGAATGAAAAAATAAAATAATAATTATTTGCATAATATATTTGATATTTCATGCAAAAATGTATTTTTCATATCCATCAATTAATCAATCAGTATTTAAAAAAAAATTATGGCACAATTTGAGTATAATATCATTACATTTCTCTTTAAATTTTTTATATTTAATTTTAATATTTAACTATGTCTAAAATTTTATTTTATTTATTATATTTTTTTAAAAAATATATTTTTAAAATATAAAATCATAAAAAATATACTACATTTTAAATACTTTGTTCGCTTTTTGAATCTTTTTGTTGGATTGAATCACCTTAATTTGATATATGATAATATGTGAACTTTATAAATCGTATTATTGTTTATATTCATTTTTACAAACATAGAGTCATGAAAAAATATATATGAATGCTCATTTTTTTGACAAAGAGTCTACAGCCCGAATAGCCCGGTGGGCTAACCCGAAACCCGAAAGTTTAGGGTTAGGATTGTAAATTTGCAACCCGAAAAAAAATCAAAACGAGCCAACCCGAACCGAATAGCCCGACAACCCGAGCGGGTTAGCTCGAAACCGAGCGGGTTGACCCGATTGACATCCCTAGTTGAAGTCATTCTACTAAATTTCATGGTGATGAAGCCACCTAATAAAAAATCACAGCTATGAAGCTATTTATCTGTACATGTTTATGACGAAGTTATTGAAAGAATCTGTATGAGGGGCTCTGTTTTACGCAGGATCCACAAGTTCAATTAATCATGTAAAAAATTAATTCATAGTCAACTAATACCACACAGGAGAAAATAATACGGAATTATACCTTTCTCCTTCTCTTAATCCCTCGCTTGTGGAGAGAAGATTTAGATCGTCAGAAAAGAATATCAATCCACTCCGATAGATGTATCCATCGATCTGACCTCCAAATCTCTTCTAACCTATTCCCGATCTACAGTTTGATTATTGTGTGGGCAATAATCTATCAAACTTTGGAAGAAAGAGAATATCGAAAATTGGGAATATGAATACCCTAATTTTCGAAAATAAGGAGAATAAATAACCTCCTAGGGGCCGATTTCTCTAGTGAATAATGAGGATAAAAATCAGCCCCCCTCTTTCTCTCCCTATATATAGATATTTTGGGTTAGGTTAAGGCTTCAAAGAAGAATGGATAAGACCTTTTAATATTAGACTTTTAATACCACTTTATCTCCAACAAATCCATCTTAATTTAATTAATTTTCAAGTCACTTTGACCCAATTAAATTTAATTAATTTTCTTGGTCAAACTTAGACTTAAATTAATTATTAATTAAGTTAATTTAACTCTCAAATTAATTACTCTATGGAAATGCAATAATGTATAGATCTAATATAAATATATATCGACTCCACAATAGGATAATTGAACTATGTTAAACAACTAAAATTACAGATGTAATTCACCTTTTCATTATTAATTATTTCCCCCATTTTTTTTTTAAGAAACTCAAATCCATTAATTAATTGAGTTTGTTAACCACTCTAAATTAATTAATTTTTAATACGTGAATAATTCGGTTCAGTCCTTCATTATTATATATGGAAAAAATTTCAACCGACCGGGTTTCTTATATAATAAAGAATTTCTGAACTCCTCACGGGGATTTAATCAACTCGGAGTTAACCAAGACACAACTCTATGTAATGACAGTCAAATACTTCTCATTAACCAATTATTAATGTCCAAGACATTACCTGTTTACGAGAAACCTTTAAATATTAATGAATCAAAACAGCGACTAATCGGCGCGTATACTAATGTCATCGTCTACATATTGAGAAATGAATCAATTACCGAGATCTCGTTCTAAGAAGCAACACGAAGAACTTATCTTATTGTGAAACCTCACAATATATATGCAAGCATGTCTGACAGCATATACATACCGACATCATTTTGCGGGCTAAGATCAGCTCTCGCATCAAATGATATTGCAATCTTTTACCGACTAGAATGTCCAAGTCTGTCTAGGTTGTGTACCTTATTCTACAAAGAAACTGACTGTGTTACCTTCTGTGATCATTGATCAACCACACAATCTTTAATTGTAGAAGGGACTTCTTTGTAATTACATAATAATAAATAAATAAATAACAAACCAATAATGGAAATATTTATTTTCATTAATAATTGAAATCGAAAACAAGTTTGTTGCAACATCCAAGCCTTAAGTATGCTTAGAATGATCTATTTTCTTGATAGAAGAAGAGTTATTTCCATGTATTATTTTAATATCACATTCATTACCTGCTAGAAGATCAAATAGTGCTTCTGTTGTGAGCCTGTTGAAGTCTGGTATCACAAAACGAACAACAGAGTAGATTTCCCAGTTGGCTAGTAATGCTCGAACAACTTTGAGATTTTTCTCTTGTTGAGTATATTTATCTTTCTTCAAGGCAGAAACTTCATGTAAGATTTTCATGAATCTTGTCTTCATCTCTTCTATGGTTTTGCCTTGGTGCATCTTGAATTCAACAAATTTGTTGCAAATGATTGACAACTTATTCTCAATCATTTCTTCAGTTCCAAGTCTAGAGCATCCCACATTTCCTTAGCTGTATCCAAATCGCAGATCTTTGCCAAATATACTCCTTTGACTGAGCTTGATATAAGACCCTTAGCAAAGTCATCTAGATTGACTTCTCTTCTTTCTTCAGCAGTGTACGTCCTGGGATCTTTAAGTACTTGCTCAGTAATCACTCTAACATTAGGTCCAGTTCCTTCTTGTATCACATGTTTCTCTTCATAAATTGCCAGTGGTCCTTCTTCGATAACTTTCCACATGAGACAGTGATGAGCATTAAAACACATTTTGATTATGAAGCTCCATTCTTTGTAACCTTGAATTGAAAAATCCTCACAAGCCCTGAAAAGTGAAGCTTCCATGATAGCAGATAGAATGCAGATGAATGAAAAATTGGGTTTCCTAAATCTATTCAAGTTGACCACGAAGGTATTAACCTTGTGAAACAAAAAACAGTGGTCAGTTGAATCACTGCTCTGATACCACTTGTTGATCCCGGAAGATCTAGGTTTGTTGTATGGGGAAGGGGAGAATACACCAAACACCAACTTTTCTTGTTTACTTGACTTTTAAGTTCAAGAGGTAAAAGTCTTCTTATGATAAGAATGACCTTTCAGATGACTAGAACATGTTCTCTTAAGAGAATATGATCTTGTCTAAATAGACTCTTGTGTGAGTTGTTTTTGAGAGAGTTTAACTTCGTGAGAGGTTTCTCTACAACAGAACCGTGTGTGGAAGATGGTGGATTTAATTGGTTGCTCTTAATGAAAACCTTGTTTAACCCAAGTGTTATTTAGCAAGACAAGTTTACAAAATAAAATGAGGTATGAGAATGTTGTGTTATTGTATAAAATGACTGAATATAAAATGCAGAATTTAAATAACACAGTCAACTTTAGGTGGTTCAGGAAAACCCCTACGTCCACAGTCCAATCAATCAAGACTGGAAATACACTACTAGGATTCTCACTTTTTATACTCGTTGAGTACGAGTCACGAATAAAAGTCAAAGCTAGACTGTATCCGTGCACGAATTAAGGGTCGTGTCCCTTACAACTTACAAAGAACAGTATGTAGGAACTTTGATTTAGTAGGTGAATAAATCTGGGCAGAGTGACAGCTCTTGATAGTTGAATTCTTGTACTTTGCATACTTTGAATCGAAACTTTTATAGGTGCAGAATTTGAATTCTGGCCGTTGGGTTGATTGACAAAGCAATCAATATTTGATCGTTGTTGAAGATGTTGTTTCCATAAATTAAGTCTTGCCTTGTGGAGTAGATTGGAATCTCCATGATTGAGTTGAAGTAATCCTTGATTGATCTCCTTCCTTTTATAGAGACTGGCTGGATAGAAACATGATGTTCGTCTTCTTCTGTTGATGCCCAACGATTACTTCTTATCTCATAGTTTAGCTTCTCTTCTGATGGGTAAGCCTTCTTCATAATCAGAACAACCTAGTGAACCTGTTGACTCCTATAGGTCAGAACTTATAGAAGTGTTATGTCCTTTAACAATTTTTGTCATCATCTAAACCTGTTCTAGAAATTGGCAACCTATGGTCAAGAACTTATAATTCGATCTTGCCCTTACAAGAAACCTTCTAACATGTAAATCTATCAGACTTGCTCTTCTATCAGATAAGGTTCAGAATAAGATGATGACCTTCTCTGTTACAGCATAGGCAAGTCTAAGCAACGAATGAATGAAAAGTTCTAAGTGTGTTTCGAGAGAGCATCATCAAAATTATTTCTAAGGGTTCCCAACAATCAGGTAGTCCTTCAACTAGCTTGTCTTTCACCAGCTTGTTGAAAGTCTTGAAATTTAGGTGACTTTGTCGTTTGTGCCATCCAGCTCGTTTCTGTATTGGATTTTGTCACCAGGAAGGTATTGATCTGTTCGTCCAATTGCAAGATATAAAACCTGTCATGCAACTCCATGGATAGTGAACCTCTTCTGGGATTTGGTTGCGGTTGTTTGGGTTGCTGATTCACCAAGATTGCTTAAGGTTATCTTAGGTTGTTGTTAATAGAACCCGTATGAGAGGCTCACGAAACCGCATGATCCATAGGTTTAATAAATCACACAAATAATTAATTCTTAAAACACATATAAGAATATAATGTGGAATTATGTAAATTATACCTTCTCCTACACTAGTCATCCGCTTGTGGAGAAGCGATTTGAATCGCTAGCTATCGAACCGCAATTCACGCTGTTCGAATCTCCTTCTTGAATCTCCACCTAATCCAACCGTAAGAACTTCTATCCTATTCCCCGTCTACTTAGTAGAATATCGTGTGGGCAAAACTATCTAGAAATTTAGAGAAAAAGAAGATAAAAAATTGGAGCGTTGAATGCTCTAATTTTCGAAAATTGAGAGATAAATCTCTCAATATGGGGCGCCGATTTTGATCTCCAGAAGAGAGAGAGTGGCTTCTTATTATTCTCTATTTATAGACATAGTGGGCTTGGATAGGGCTTCTAAGGAGAATAAATTAGATCCCAGATAATAGAAATTATAATCCTCTCTTTATCTCTTGCAGTTACAACTATAATTCAAATTCAAGTTTGAATTATATTTAAAATTAATATGGACTTGAACAAATCCATAATTAGATTAAATTATTTCCAAGTCTCCCTTTGGGGCTCAATTGAATTTAAGTAATTGGCCGGCCCACCTTTAGACTTACATTAATTAATTTAAATTAAATTGTCCTCCAATTAATTACTCTATGTAAATGCAATAAAGAGCAGTTCTATTATAAATATTTATCGACTCCACTATAGGATAAATATTGAACTCATATTGATTCATTTGAATTATGGACGTAACCCTTTTGTCATTAATTATTTCCCGTGTTTAAAATTTTCTAAATCCATTAATTAATTGAGTTTGTTGACAACTCACAATTAATTAATATATTTATTCGTGAGTGATCCGATTCAGACCTTTAATATTACATATGGAATAAATTCCCAACCGGCCGGGTTTCTTATGTAATAAACCTTTCTGAACGCCTCACGCAGATTTATCAAATCGTGTCACCGAGACGCGATTCTGTACGACTGACAGTCGATTACTTCTGGCTAAGCCAATCACTACTACCCAAGATATCACTATTTAGACTTACGAAAAACTCACAAGCGTAGATGAATTAAAGTAACGTATAATCAACTGCTTATACTAATGTCATCATCACAGATTAAGAAATGAATTAATTTCCGAGACCTCGTTCTAAGTATCAACACTTTAGATCTTATCTCACTGTGAAACCTCTCAATATGTATACGCAAAGCATGTGTATCCGCTTATAAATACCGATATCATTATGCGGGCTAAGGTCAGCTCTCGCTTCGAAATGATATCGCAACCTTTACTGACTATACTGTCCAAGTCTGTCTAGACTGTGACTTTATATTACAAAGGAGCCGACTTTGTTACCTTCCGTGATCATCTATCCACCATACGGTCCACAATTGTAATAAATGGACTTGTTTGTAGTTCAATATACAACAATAATAAATAACAAACCAATGATAGAAACATTTATTCTCATTAAAGTGCAATTGATAACAGGTTTGATACATCGTCTAAGCATAAAACATTCTTTTAGGTATACAAACCCTAACAGTTGTTGAGGTTGACCACTTTGTCTAGAACTTAACCTCTTTCTTCACAAACATACATAAGGGTCGACCTTTATCTATTCCATCGAATCCAAGACAACTACGATCTGCTAATCTCCTTTTCATATCATTGATCATCTCTATTCTTTCTTCGTTCTTATTTATTTGGTTTACGTGAGCATGAAGATTGTCGAATTTGTGTACTGCAAATTGTTCTCTTTCAATCAAATTAGAGATCTTTGCGATGAGAGCATAAATGTCATCACTTTTGCTCTTAAACTGTGCCATCAGCACGTTCTCCCTATCTGTGAACGAACTGCTGATGTTCTTCATTTCTTGGATGATTGTTTCCATCCTTGCATTCTCTTTGATCGCATGTGTGAATATTTTGTTCAATCTTTCATGATCCTCCATGAGCTTGGCGCAGTCATCCATGGAGATGTCTTCTTCTTTACCATAGTCTTAAACTGGTGGATTAGAAGAATCATAAATTTAAGAACTCACCTCGAGGTTGTCGAGGCTGTTGTCGAGTCCCATGAAGCATTCATCCCATTTGCCCTCTTCTTCTTCTAGAGCGAAGATTGCATCATCATTTTCTCTCGAGCTATCCGATAGATGGCTCATGGGTTCTTACTCTTCGGCGAGCATAGCGTTTCTTTGTTCTTTAAGCTTCTTGTCTCTCTCTGCTCGAAGGTCACCTCTTTCTACCTATAAGATGTCAGGGTAGTCCGCTTGAAATGTCCTTTTCTCCCTCAATTAAAACACGAAAACTCAGAGATGTCAGCTTTAACAGATGGGCTCGATTTTACCTCACTTTTTCGATCAGATCGATCTTTCACCCTGAAGTTTCTAGTGTTGTTGTGGTAGAGCTTCTCTTATTTGTTTGCTCTTGTTTCCATCCGTTGGAATCTCTTGGTTAAAGAAGTTCTCGGTGGGATAATTTTCATCATCTTAGCTTGATAGCTCTTTGATCTTTACACTAGGAGTTGGTTTTTCTTGCTCTTTAGTCTTTACTTTGAAAGAAACTTCTTTATCCTTATTTCTTGCATTAGAAGGTTTGCTAGAAGATGAATTAGAAGGGCCATGAATAACATTAATTTCGTACTCATCGCCAGTTAGTAAATCAAATAAACCCTCAGTTGTTAAAGAATTAAACTCTAGCATCATGGGATGTATGGTGGAGTAGATTTCCCAGCTCGCATGTATAACTCGAATAACCTTCAAGTTTTTATCCCGTTGAGAATACTTGTTTTTTTCGATCAGGGCTACTTCTATGAGCACCTCCGTGAATTTGTGCTTCATCTTTGCAACGGTCTCTCCTGGTTGCATCTTCAACTCTTTGAATTTGTTGCAAGTCATGAACAACTTGTTTTATTGAATAACATCTGATACCAAACTAGTGAGTTTGAGTACATTCCACATCTCCTTAGCTGTTTAGAGATGTCGTATCTTGGCTGGGTAGATGCCTTTAACGATTCTAGTTATTAGACCTTTGGAAAAATCATCGAGACCTGCCTCTTTCCTTTCTGCATTATAATCATCGATGTCCTTTCGGTTCCTCCGTTGACTTCAAGGCTCTTTTTGTGCATAATCTTAATTGGTCCATTTTGTATAACAGACCACATCTTTATGTGTTGAGACTTCAAGCACATCATGATCCTAAAAATCCAATCATCTTATCCTGTTGACCTTCCATTCTCAATGTAGAATATTAGGTAAAGGCAAATGCGATGAGATGAAAACGTTTTCCTAAGATCTATCTAAAATGACCACACATAGTATAAACTCTTGAGAAACAGAAATAATGGTCAAAATGGACCACTGCTCTTATACCACTTTTTGGTCCCGAAAGAACTAAATTGGTGTAATGGGGGGGGGGGGGATTCAAAACTTTTAGGGTTTTCTTTTTTAACCTTAAATGTCAAAGCCTAAGTAGACTAAACTTGTCAGATAGCTTGGGTTACAAGCTTAGTTTTTCTTCTACAAAGAACTAAACAAACACAAATAAAGGCTTTGAAACATGAGTAACAATGATTAAGGATAACTTTAAGAAAGTTAAACTTAAACAAAGTTGTGTGCTGAAGTTGGTGGCTAATTCTCTTTGTTAATGAGGAAAACAGTTTTCTTAGTCCAAATCTTTAGCAAGTTGATTAAACATGTTGGTCCCGAAAGGGCAAGGTTTGGTGTATGGGGGAGGGGGGGGAATACACCAAATACAAACTTTTCAGTTTACTTGGTTGATTATTAGAGAGTTCAAGCTATTCTTAAACAAGAAATTGCTTGGTAGATGACTGACTAGATCGATAGACAGATCGATAGCAGGTCAATCTAAACAGATTGCTCTCCAGTGAAATATTTAGACGATAATAAGAGTGATCTTATTACTTTCTAAGTATTGAGTGTGTGTGCGGAAATATGGTGGACTTAGTTAGTGCTCTTATATAGAAAACCTTAATGATTAATCAGATTGTTAAAGCAGATTGATTGAGATGCAGTCTATATGGAAGTGTAGGGAGTTAGTAATAATAAACAACTGAAAGTAAATATGCAGAAAGATAAATAACACAGTTGTTTAACGTGGTTCGGGAAATCCCTACGTCCACGATCTGATCAAAACTAGACCAGATTATCCACTACTAGGATACTCTTCTTCTTTATACTCGTGGAGAACGAGTCAAAAGTATCAATCAAAGCTAGAAGGATACTTATGCACGAAGTAAGGGTCGTGTCCCTTTACAACAGATTACCTCTACGTTACCACTAGAAAACTACTAGCTAGCAGGGTGATCTCCTTTCTCTCGATAAAAAAGACTTGAATCGAGGTTGGGTTGATGTGATATAGAATCACAAGAAGTTTGAAGTCTTGAGTCTGAAGCTGAGATTGATTGCTTGAGAGTGTTTTATCGATGTAGCATCTATCTTCTCCAGACTTTGAGCTCCAAATATATATAGGCTTTGAATTTGAAATTCTAACCGTTTGTTGATTGGCGTGGGATGATTGTATATTCCCAATCAATGATGTCCATCATATCTGTTCTTGCCTTGTAGAAACGTTGACTCAATCCTCTAAGTATGGAAAGTAGATCGCTAACGGTTACTTTCCTTCCTCGCGTCAATCAAGGATTCTTTTTCCAAACCTTATTGGATGGACTTCAAAATTGACATGGCAAGTGGATATGATGTGAAGAGTGATGTTATCTGGTGGTTTGATGACTCTATCGATCGGGTGCTTCGCTGTGATCATCGATCTGGTCAGTGATCTGGTCAAAGGCTGTCATTGCAGATCGATTTCTTCTCTTTGAAAAATGTCTTGGTCTTCAACCTAGACTATAATAGAAGTGACTTCTATAGGAATATTTCCTTTTAAGTCATCTCCTAATCTGTTCTCTATCAGATTTCACTTTATACTTAGTGATCTGTTAACATGTAGAACAATTTAGCACCAATTAAAGCTATAAAACCTAAGTGAGTTTCGAAAGATCATCATCAAAACCAAAATACTTCAGGGTTCCCAACAAAACATAATGATATGAAAGTTAATGGAAAATCAAAGCAAAATATAAAGATATGAACACAAATAATTAACGTGATTTAGGATGAACTTTCCTACGTCTATGGTTCGATCAAAGCTAGATAAAGAATTCACTAAAATACTACTTTCTTTTTACTCTTTTGAGTACGAGCCACAAAGATAAATCAAAACTAAGAAATGAAATATTTAATCTAAACTATATCTTTGACTTTGGGTTGGTAAGTTTTCAAGAGAAATAAAGCTTCAAGCTGAAGAACACTCAAAAAATTTTGGGATTTTTGAGTGCTTGAACGTTTGAATGCTTGAAGATTTAACTGAAGTTTGGGCTAGATTAATCGTTTGAATTCTCATACTCTTCTCTGGAAGTTAAGGTGGTATTTATAGAACCATGGATGGAACTATCTGTTAGAGAGATGAAGTTTCCTTGTTCATCTCATTAATGGCTGCATTTCATGCATGGTAAGGTTGAAGTTACACGCGCCGCCTGTAGTTCTTGTTGTCCCACATTTCATACGATTTCCCAGTGTTCTGCCCTAACAGGAATGATCTGTCGTACATCTACTTTGATATTCTTGTACTTCATTTCTTAAAATATCATCTCTGATGTGACAGGACACTGAGTGGTCGACTTATGACCAATTTAATTATGTCGGTAGTCCACCATAGATATCGTATGGCCTAGATAGCTCTTTGTAATTAACTAGCACATTTGTAACGATCTGGCCATCAATATGTAGATCAAATATTAATTTGTTTGAGTCAAAATTAATACTTTGATTCTTCCCCTTGATTCTAGAGCTAATCTTGAGATGAGCAGCGAAATAATATTGGACTAGATCGTTCGATATCGATCTGCAATATTTGAATCAGCGCGCTTTCATGTTTGGGTAAGGATCTGTTTGTTACCAGATCATTATCATAGATGGCTCTATGTTCTATGAGAAATTAAAATAAGGAATAACTCGCTCTCTATAGGACAGGCTGTTTCGACATCGACCTGTTCTTCACAAACTATCGAGTTGTTCCTTCTACAGCTAGATAAACAAATCGGTCCTATAATTAAGTTTAAAACTTCAAACTTCATTTGACAACATCGATATGTATAAAATCTAAACTAAAAAAATTAGGATAAGTCTAAAACCATAATAGGTAGTTCTAATCAATGAATACAACTAGCTGCTAACTAGGGACATATCGTTATTATCGATCTCTTCCTTTACATTTAAGCTAAGTGTTAAAACAAACTTATACCTGTTGTAATAACAATCAATATGTCAAAGATAGCTCATAAGAATAATACTGATCGTTTAATTATCGACATGCTTCTTTTTTAAATCGAGTTGTTCTTTAAAAGATGATATTGATCACTTGGTTTTAAAGAACTTATAATTACTAAGTGTTGTTTCGATAAACATCATCAAAACTTAATTAAATTCATGGGGTTCCCAACAAAAAACTTACGAATATTCGTAAAGCCCTCAGACATAAAATTTTCTCAAGTTAGCTATATTGTAGGGTCTAGCTATTTCCATTCCTTCTTCGTCTATAAATTTATATGCTCCTCCTTAACAATATATGGCTCATCCCAATCCGGGTCTAACTTTCTGGTGGGCTTTAGGGCATCTGCGCGCCTCAGAATCAGATCTCCCTCTGCAAACTTTCTTCCCTGCACTTTCTTGTTATTAATATTTTGAATGTCTTTTGTACAACTCGGTTCTCTACCTAACCATTTCTCTTCTTTCCTGAATCAAATCCAAATTTCTCTCCCAGCTTGCCTATATTTTCAAATTTATCATAGTTCAGGATACAAGGGGAACTCATATCCACCTCTGCCGGTATGAAAGCTACAGAGCCATACTCTAAGTTGAAAGGACTTTCCCCCAAAGAAATTTTGGGCTTGGTTCTATATGACCACAAAATTAAGTCAATCTCTTCTACCCACTTGCCCCTCTCGCCTTCTAGTCGTGCTTTAATTCCATCTAGAAGCGTTATATTCGTCACTTCTACCTGCCCATTGGCCCGAGGATGAGCAACGAAGACAAATCTCTGTTCTATTTTCATCTCTTTACACCAGTTCTGCATGAGAGAACCGGTGAACTGTGTGCCATTATCTGAAATAAGAACTCTAGGTATCCCATATCTGCAGCAAATATTTTTGCAGATGAATTTTCTTATTGTTTTCTCATCGATTTTGGCCATTTCCTCGGCCTCTGCCCATTAGGAAGGCTCTTCCTTCAGAAGCGACGTGAAAGTTCCCCACAATATCAATACCCCATTTATCAAATGGGCAAGAAGAAAACATACTCCCCAGCTCCTCTACTGGAACATGAATTAAACGAGAGTACCTTTGACAATTTTCACATCTTCTAACTCTCTCATTTGCATCGTTCTCAATAGTTGGCCAAAAAATTCCTGCCCTTAGAACTTTCCTGATTAGGTCATATAACCAGTATGGCTGCCTGCACAACCCTCATGTATTTCTCTAACTATATATTCCCCCTATTGTTCTAATATACACCTAAGGAGAGGTTATGTGAAAGAACTCTTGTAAATGTAATCTCCAACCAAGCAAAAACGGGCAACAACCGTCCGTGTGAGGGCACCTGGACTATCTGGCATTTGACCAGTTCTGAGGTATCGTACGATGGGTATACGCTAATCATTTTTTCCGTCTACTAGATACACCTCCAATGCTAATGTTCTCTGATCTGCGCAGAGGAGAGTGATGTCCCCATGTCAGATGTGATCTGCTGAACTAGCAATCCTCGCCACACGATCTGCTTCTGTGTTTTCCTCTCTGGGAATCTGCATTATTTCGAACTTTGAGAAATTCTTTTTCAAGCTCTCTATTTGATTTCCGTACCAAACTATTTTCTCTTATTTTCTTTCATATGCACCCAGAACTTGTTGAGCTACTAGCTGTGATTAAGAGTAGGCTGTTATTGCCGTGGCCGACAATTCCTTCAGAATTCTCATGGCTCTCAGCAAAGCCTCGTATTCAGCTTCATTGATTATGAAGCTAAACTTAACAACGAATCGTAATTGCTCCCTTTCTAGGGTGATAATAAAAATACCTACGCCTACTCCATAATTAGTTACAGAGCCATCAACATAAACCTCCCAAACTTCCCCTTTCAGAAGTTTGGTGGTTTCTTGTATAACATCTGCTAAGGCCTAGGCCTTCATAGCATATCTCACTTCAAATTCTATTTCATATTCACTAAGCTCCACTGCCCATTTTAATATCCTTCCAGACATATCTGGGCATCCCAAGATCCGTTTGAAAGGTAAGTTGGTTCTGATATGACCTTATGTGAGAGGAAATAGGGTCTCAACCATTTGGCCACCACCATTATTGCGAGCGCTCCCTTTCCAATATCAAAATATTGCAACTCTGGCCCATGTATCATTTTGCTTACGTAATAGATGGGCCTCTGTTGGGTGTCCTTTTCATTCAGTAGAACTACGCTGACCGAAGCTTCTCCTATCGCGAAGTATAGAAAAATGTCATCACTAAGATCTGGCTTGGTCAACAAAGGTGGTTCTGCCAAGTGCTTTTTCAGGTCTTTGAACGCCCTCTGGCATTCCTCTATCCATTTGAAGGTAGCTCTCTTTCGTAATATTTTAAAGAAATGAAGGCTATGTTCCGCATACCATGATATATATCTACTCAAGGATGCGATTATGCCATTTCAACCTTTGTATTTCTTTCATCATTCTTGGGGATGACATGTCTAGTACTGCCTGAGATTTTGCCTTGTTCATCTCTATTCCCCTACGAGTTACCATATAACATGGAAATTTTCCTGACCTCACGCCAAAGGTACATTTAGCTAGGTTAAGCTTGAGGCCTACCCTCCTTGCCAGATAGAACACCTCATCCAGATCTGCATCATGTGGTTTGTTGGGAACCCACAAATTTAATTAAGTTTTAATGTTGTTTATCGAAATAATACTTAGTAATTATAAGTTTTTTAAAACCAAGTGATTAATATCATCTTTTAAAGAACACCTCGATTTATAAAAGGAGCAGGTTGATATTTAAATGATCTGTATTATTCTTATGAGCTATATTTGACATATTGATTGCTATTGCAACGTGTATACATTTATTTTAATAGTTAGCTAAAATGTAAATGAACAGATTGATAATAAAGATCTATCCCTATTTATCAGCTAGTTGTATTCCTTGATTGAAACTACCTATTATGGTTTTAGACTTAGCTTATTTTCTGACTTTAGATTTTATAAAAATTGAAGTTGTAAAAAGAAGTTTAAAGTTTGAAACTTACTTATAGGAACGATCTGTTTATCTAGCTGTAGAAGGAAAAACTCGATATTTTGTAAAGAACATTTCGATATCAAATGATCTATCCTATAGAGAGTGAGCTATTCCTTAATATAGTTGCTCAGAGAACATAGAGCCATATGTGATAACGATCTGGTAACAAACAGATCGTTACTCAAACATGAAAGCGCGCTGATCCAGAAATAGTAGAACGATACGGATCGATCTGTCTCACTTTTTTCTTGCTGTTCAACTCTAGATTGGCTCTAGAATCGACGTGAAGAATCAAAGTATTATTTTGAACTCAAACAAATTAATATTTGATCAACAGATTGATGGCCAGATCTTTACAAACGACCTGTTTAATTACAAGGAGCTAGCTAGGCCATACGATAACTATGGTGGACTGTCGACATCAAAGACAATATTTTAAGGAATGAAGTACAAGAATATCAATGTAGATGTACGGCAGATCATTCTTGTTAGGGAAAAGCAATGGGACAACATGCATTACTGGCGGCGCATGTAACATCAACTTTACCCTGTATTAAATGCAGCCATTAATGCGATGAAGTAGGACACTTCATCTCTTTAATGGATAGTTCTAGCCATGGTTCTATAAATACCACTTTCACTTCCAGAGAAGAGTACGAGAATTCAAACGATTAAAGAAGCTTAAACTCTACTCAAATCTTCAAGCATTTGAACGTTCAAGGCACTCCTTAATCCCAGAATTCTCTGAGTGTTCTTCAACTTGAAGCTTTCTTTCTCTTGAAAACATACCTACCCAAAGTCAAAGATCTAGTTTAGATCAAAGTTTGTATTTCTTAGATTGTAGTTCTCAATCTTTGAAAGAAGTAAGTTGTAAACACAAAGATTAAATCTAGTTTTCATTTATCTTTGTGGCACGTACTGAACGAGTAAAAATGAAATAAGTATTTTTAGTGAATTCTCGATCTAGTTTTGATCGATCTGTGGACGTAGGGAAGTTCATCCTGAACCAGATTAACTGCTTGTGTTCATTATCTTTTTTATATCTCTTTGATATGTAGCTCCAACATTTTTTAAAGCCAAACGACATACTTGTGTAGTCGAAAACTCCCGCGCACACCCCAAAAGCACATTTGAGCACGTCAGTTGGGTTCATTTTTATCTGGTAATATCCTTGGTAGATATCCATCATGGATAGTAGCTAACATCCATAAGTGGATGACGAGCCCGTTTTTCATACTCTTTTTGTTTCTTATTTTAGGTCTAGATCGAGTCTTTTTCCTTTGTTTGTGTAGTATTTCGTGACTAGGAGGACACAAGTCTATGACAAGCAGGATGCAGGGCAAGTTGCAGGTCATCCCGAGAAAGAGACAAGATTATACGCGAAGATTTCTTAGGCAATCTTGAGCTCAAGACAATGTACCGCCCGGGACCACACTGAATCAGAGGGAGACCAAGGGAGCGAGCTAAGCAAGACGAAGGACTGGCCAAGCAGCTGGGAGCGCACAAGATGAAGGGCAAGAGGCGGGGATGAGTGACAGATTTCTTTCCTTCCGTGGAAAAGGAAACTATTCGCCCTTTCCTTTCACCAACGATTTGGGGAAGGATTGAGATTCTTTCCTTCTTTGTAGGATATTTGATCGGGAAGGAAAGTTTGCCGAAACCCTAGCCGGCACCACAAAAAATCCCAGGTCCACGGAAACTCCTATTTAAAGCCATGAAGAGAATCAGAGACACACATGCGATAGGCTTTAATACGAGGCGAGAGGGCGACGCCCAACTGCTTAGTTTAGTTCTTTATTTTCACATAAATGGTTGGGAGGAAAAAACAAGCCCTACGGGCAAACACTTTTAATATTTTCTGTTATGCTTTTGGCCTTGCCACGGGTTGTTCCTGGCAAGACGATATTTTGGTAACACTTTACTTTCGTATTTTAATACAAGTATGCTTTTCTTTATTTCATCCTTGTTCTTTATTTTCTGCATGAATAGCTAGTTTCTTAGACTTGACTTGGGGTAAGATGAATTGAGTCCAAGACTTATAAAGTCTTGAGAGGTCTAATTGTGCATATAGTTGTGTTGGTAAGTTCCTAAAGCGTTGGATCTGAATCCTATACAACTTGATCAAGTCCTCGGTGTTGTCTAGCCAGTAGCAGTTTTGGGGAAAATCAGGTTACAACTGCGAGCTGGAAACTCCAAGTGTTAGCGACTTCCTGCTTGCCAGCTATAGGGATCAACATGGTGAAGTAGGTAGGGATGCCATGGGACGGGCGTCTGAGATGGTGTTCCCATGGTTGCTGCGTCCCCCGCGAATGACTATTTGGGTACATTTGAGTAAGCTTGGTCCAGGAGCAATCTTGGGCAAGGGGGATAGGGAGTGAGTAACCCTTACCCTCTGGGCTGAAAGGGTGTGTTGGGTGGGGCTTGAGTGGCTACGTGACGATTAAAAAGGGGCTGCTTGAGTGATGCGTTTGGGTGGTAGGAGTAAAACCCAATTCTTACGCCTGCCCTTAACCGATGACTTGCCGAGACAACGAATAACTTTGCACCAATGATGGAGACATAAGTCAAGACTCAAGGATTCTAACCCAAGTCAAGTTGCTTTCTTATTTAACTCTTTTAGTGTTTTCTTTTCAGTTATTTACTTTTACAACTCTTACTATTCTGCTTGGTTACACCTCTTGCCCAAGGCAAGACTCGAATAAAACCCCAAATTGTGACATCGAGAGAGGAATCCACCAACTCCCTGTGGGATCGACCATGTACTTGCCACTAGCGGAACCTAGTGAAAAGTGCTGGACTTATAAATTTATCTTGCCGGAGTGATAACGACTGAGCTCCGACAGATTGGCGCTGTTGCCTGGGAGTTGCGCTTTTCAGGATTTCTCTCTCACCTTGGCTCAGGTCTTGTCCACGGTGTATGCTTCGACCTAATCCTGAAGGTAGACTCAAAGATGTTTGGTTTGATCCAGAGATCGAGAGAAATGCTAGGAGAAGAAGAGGCAGACAAAGGAGACAAGAGCAACTTGAGCGAGAGGCCCGTCAAGCAACAAGAATGGCGGATGAACAAAGAGAAAACAACAATAATAACAATGAGAATCCACCTCAGGATCAAACACTGGGGGAGATGATGTTTCCCACCAACAACAATCTGAAACCCTCGGGCATCACTTTGCCCGCGATGGCTGTCAATTGGGAACTAAGGCACTCTTTCATCCAGATCTTGCCCAAGTTAACTGACATGCCAAGAGAGGATCCGCAAAGACATCTTCAAGACTGTGAGATGGCTTGTGGAACCATCAGGACTAACAAGCTAGTAAAAAAGGAGTACTTACGTCTGGTATCTTTTCCTTTTTCACTTTAAGATACTGCTCGAGAATGGCTTTACACTTTACCTGCAGGTAGTGTCACGACTTGGCAAGAGATGCAGCATGCCACTGCATTGATATGAATCCAATATGATAACTCATATAGTAGAAGTTCCTGGAGAAATACTACCCTGTCTCGAGGATCCAGAACGCAAGGAGAAAGATGAACACCATCCATATGGGAGCCGAAGAGTCACTCTATGATTACTGGAACAAATTCAAGCTCATGTTGGCCAAGTGCCCACAGCACAACATTGCAGATCAGGACTTGATACAATACTACGTCAATGGAATGCATCCTGGCGAGCGGCAGTTGTTGAATGCCGCATGTGGAGGTTCTATCTTGAACAAACAGCCTTCTGAAGCCTTCAGGCTATTGAACGACATGGCAGAAGAATCCAGAGAAGATACACACTCCTTGACCAGGACCATGGGAGATGTTTCCGTATCACAGTCCAAGACGGAACTCTCGGACTTGTGCGATGCCATGAAATAGGCGATGGAGATGATGAAGCCAACTATCAAGAAGAATGTCAAGACGTGCCAGCTGTGCTGTGCTAACACCCACTTGACTGACGAATGTCAAAGAGTGAAAAGAAAGACATCTAACGTGGCATGTCTAGTAAGCAAAGTAGCATGGAGAGCAATACAAGTCATCAGAGTAAAGAGAAGAAGGTAGAATAGTCCAGACTTGTACGCAGAGGAATTGTCTCATTCGAACATATATGAAAAACCTGTTTGCATTTTGCAATTTTATCTTCAACCTCCTATGCATCTTCTTTCATATTCTTTCATGGTATCAGAGCAGGTGATCCTACCTGGCTCTAGATACATTTTTTCTTTTAAAAATGAGTGATTCAACACAAGGGTCAGTGAACAATGACACCCATACCTCAAACACTACATCCATTACCTTTCTCAATAATATACCCATTCCAGCAAAATTAAAAGACACAAACTATGTTCTATGGAGGCAGCAAATTCTCGCTACTGTCTGAGGGTACGGACTCGAAGTTTTTCTACTGGTTTAACTCCACCTCCCTCCATGTGGGTGGAAGAAAAGAAAGGTGACACTGTATGTAGGTCCATGAACCCAAAGTAAATACTATGGGAAAGACAAGACCAAATCATTTGTGCTTGGATTGAATCTTCACTTACGGAGAGCATCATGATCCTGGTTGTGGGACTGACCACAGCAGCCTCAATTAAAGTGAAAACATGTTGTGATTTATTTAACTCCGTTGGCCATCAAGTCTCAAACGAGGATCAAATAATGCATATTTTGAATGGTTTAAGAAATGATTATGACTCTGTAGTGGTGACCGTTAGTTCAAGAATTGATTCATGGTCTGCAATGGATGTCCATTCTCTTCTTCTTAGTTTTGAAAACAGGTTGGAGACGAGCAAGGCAGTCACACTAAAGTCGGATGGATCCCAGCTGTCTCTGAATTATGTGGCACAAACAAATGGTCAAAAAGGAAACAACTCCAACTACAAAGACAAAAATCGAGGTGGCTATAATAATAGAGGAGAAGGAAGGAACAAAGGAGGCTTTAATGGTGGAAGAGGTAGAGGACGAAACATGGGCAACAAGACCACTTGCCAAGTGTGTTACATCCAAGGACACACCATTGACCGTTGCTGGTATCATTTCAACCAATGCTTTGTTCCTAAGCAACAAAATAACTCTCAGCAACAACAATTTCAATGTGTAGCCTCTGGAGCTTATTCTTAGTTCAAACCGGGTGCACACATTGCTAAATTTCCCTCACCACAACCATAGATCAACACAACCACCTCCTACTATGACAATACGTGGTATCCAGACTCGGATGCAACTAACCACGTCTCTAATGATCTCTCCAACTTAAACTCAACTACTGATTATCAATGATCCACTAAACTTCAAATGGGGAATGGACATGGGGTCAACATTTGACATATAGGTATTGGATACCTCTCCCATCATTCCACTTCTAAATCTTTCATCCTTAATAATCTATTACATGTGTCACACATCACTAAAAATCTCTTGAGTGTTTCTAAGTTTATGCTTGATAACAAGGTCTTTCTTGAGTTTCATCCTAATTATTGCATTGTGAAGGACCAGGATACCAAAGTTATTCTCCGAAAGGGTATTCTTAAGGATGGACTTTATCAATTCCAACTTCAACCTGCCACAGTTCTAGTTCACCGCAGCCTCAGTGCTCCTCATCCACAATCATTTTTCACTTTTCGATCTGTTGCATACTCTTCTACTTATCCTACTATTAGTCTAGCTAGTTGGCACTGCCGTTTGGGTCCCTGCCACCCATGGCAAGATTGGAATATTCAAGCCTAAGATATTTCTTTCTGATTCTGCTCCGGATAAGTTCCTTCATATTGAGCCAAGAAATGTTGTTGAAGCTCTATCTAATCCTTTGTGGAAACAAGCTATGCTCCAAGAACTCCAATCTCTTCATAAAAATAACACTTGGTCTCTTATTCAACCACCGCATGGCACTCGGGCCATAGGCTGCAAGTGGGTTCTTAAACTTAAGAGGAATGTTGACGGAAGTATTGCTCATTATAAGGCTCGGTTGCCTGCTCAAGGTTACACCCAGAACCCGACATTGATTTCACAGACACTTTCAGTCCGGTTGTTAAACCTACCACCATCCGAACTATTCTTGCTTTGGTTGTTTAGAAACAATGAGGTGTTACGCATTTGGATATTGACAATGCATTTTTAAATGGGGTTTTACATGATACTATATGCGCCAACCTCCTGGTTTTGAGCTTCCCGGTAGTTCCTCTTTGGTTTGCAAGCTACATAAGTCTATCTATGGGTTAAAGTAGGCATCACTATCTTGGTTCTTTACTTTCCGAGCTGCACTACTTTGATTGGGTTTCAATCAGTCCCGTGCAGATCATTCACTCTTTTTCAAGAATACATCCACCACACCTCTATACCTTCTTGTTTATGTAGATGACATCTTGATAACAGGCTCTTCTCCTCATCAGATTGAAGCCACTATCACAACCTTAAGTAAGATGTTCTCTTTGAAAAATCTTGGACATGTACATCACTTTCTTGGGCTTGAACTTACACCTACTGTTACTGGCATACATCTCCATCAGAGGAATCTTCTTTATCTTCAACCTCCTATGCAACTTCTTTCATATTCTTTGATGAGGATATAGGGGAGACGTCCATAGTAGCCGCTAGAGTTGAGAGAGATGAAGTCAAAAAAAAATATTGAATTTTGGTGGAATGAGGATTGTAGTCTGTGCATAGGAGAAAGAATTGGGGTAGAGAGTGTAAAGTGTGAGTTGTTTTATGAGTGAGAAGTATAATTGAGTTTGTTAAATAAGTGGGATGGGCTTTCATATTTAATGTAATAGATGGGCTTGTGAGTCTTCCTATTAAATATTAGTATAAGCCCAACTCAATAAAACCATTAATTAATAATAATAACTCATTACTATACAATAATATTAATAAATGAATGCATAGTACACCTGATTCATCTAAATAATAATAATAAGATTGAATTAATTTCATAAATCTAATTTAATATAATAATAATTGTATTAAGTTAAGAATATATAATTAGAATAAGAATCAATAAGAAATTATTCTAGTATATGTATTTTAATAAGATTAACTATTTCTTATAAATTATTTTAATACCATGTGATGACTAGGTGTGGCGCGACTAAGACGGTGTTGAGATTTTAATTGCTCGATTTTCAGTTCAAGTACAAGGTTAAGGTGTGGTGATCTAATTCAGTTATGTAGTTGATTATTGTTGTCCATTTTAATATTATGTATTTAGCCGTATGTGTGATTATGAAATTAGTTGGTGATGATTAGCCCCATTTTAAAAGTGTCTCATGTTGCTCTCACTCTAGTTATTGCGCAATATATGTTATGTCTCCAGGAGCCCGTAAATAGGGTTCAGGACGTCATAGTCTTTGGTATGCCATATAGTGTGAATCAGTTATGTTATGTCATGGTACGTATGTGCTTACCATTTTATTAACTTTGACAATCTTAGCATAAGATCCCACACTGAGTATAGTTTATGTATGTTCATGCCCCACTTTAACATTTTCAGGTACTTGAGTTCGAAAATGCACGGTGTGTCGAATGACGTACCAGTTATTATATACTATGTTTTCCGCATGCCTACTAAGTACTTATTATTTTGAAAATGTTAAAAAAAACCCTAACTTTTGCTATGTTGGTTTAGTTTCAAATGTCATTTTTTGGTTGTACATATTATATATAAAGAAAATTATTATATAATTTTCCGCTTTCAAAGATTTTAACAAAAGATTTAGTTTATTTATTTATTTCTATATTAGGGTGTTTCAATTTTATTGCAGGCTTCAACGCCTATTTCTTATCATTAGTGGCTTCTGCGCCTTTTTATTATCGCCAATGGCTTCAGCACCTGCTTTTACAATTAAAGGGTTCAACGCCGTGTTCATATGTCAAATGGCTTCAGTGCCATGGTCTTACAATTTTAGGGCTTCAGTGCCATGTTCTTACGATTTTAGGGCTTCAACCGATTTAAAGTTGCAGCGCCATATTTTTATGGTTTAAGGCTTTAGCGTCATATTTTAGAGCTAATGGCTTCAGTGCCCAAATAAAAAGAAATTTTCAAAATTTAAAATTATTGCCAAAAAATTTATAGGACTTCGAAAAAGGGAAATTCGCTTCCCATTCTTGGTTAAAAGAAATTCCCAAAAATGGCGCCAGTTGTTAGACTAAGGATTAGTATTCAACAAAATAATATGAAAAACTTATGAAGACTACAAGAGTTTGGAGTTCATAGTCTTGAAGTCGCGGGCAAGGCTTGAAACACAAGACCGGAGGAGGGGTCGGGGGTCATCCGGGAAGACACTCCGATGCTCAAATTAGTTTTGTTCATATTTAAGAGAATGCATATGAAATGACAAGTGTTCGTTCTCTCTTATGTGAGAAGCAAATGATGGGGTATATATCTAGGTATATGAAGCGTATATCAATAATATACCTCAGATGCATTAGGTGTAAATAGTGTGTGAAAATGAACCTCGACCAGTCATGGTTTACCACGTTACAATGGTCCCCGCTATGGTAATTAGGCATTGTTGTCGCATATTTCTATAATTCTAACATATGTCAGATACGGAACTGACATATGTCGGGCAATAATACAAACGTGATTTTCATAGTTGGAAGACCTCTAGGATTAGACCCCACAAGGTAGGCTCCAGACGTCATCAAGCGTAGAGATGATAAGAGTTTATATCTTATCTTTTGGATGTTAATCAAAGCTTAAAAATCTTTAGACCTTTCCTTGCTTTTGCATATATCAGAGCCTAGTTTATTTCCCGAGGATATCCTACCTTATAAATGAACTTCTTCTACTCGCTTGGAGACTAGTGTTGATTATTGTTCCCTATCAAAGATGAATCTTATTAACCACCGTCTTTTTCTCATGCCAACAAGAAAGCATGGCATACCATATCTGAGCAAAAGAAAGAAATGGAGAAACAACAAGCCCTAATGGAGGCACATCAAAAGGAGGTCGAGAATCATAAAAAATCCCAATCCAAGGGGGAGGAAATATCTACGCAAATCACACCACGTGAGAGATCTGTCACTAGATCTGTTACAAACAATATTGAATACTATTCATGGGGCAGACCTCCACTCCAAGTAAGAGTTGAAAGTCCTTTCTCGAAGGACTTTCAGTTGGACCTCTGCCAGGAAATATTCGTCCTGTGCACCTAGAATATTAGGGTAATAGTGATCCAGAAGAGCATCTGATGCGCTTTGACAATATAGCCCAGTTGCATCAATATTCCGAGGGGGTGAAGTGCAGGGTTTTCCTAACTACTCTCGCATGACCATCACAACAATGGTTCAGAAAATTGCCGTCAAACTATATTTTTTATTTTGATGACTTAAATAAATTATTTATACATGAATTTGCAAGCGCAAAAAGAACTACAAGAAGCTCACTTTATTTAACTACAATAAAACAGTAGCAACAAGAATCATTGACGGAATTCCTTACAAGGTTTAACCTTGCGGTATTGGAAACGCCAAACTGTACACGAATTCATGGAAGGCATGCGTAGCGGACTGTGTTTTGACTCTCAGGTGAATAAACCACCAAGAGATTTTGAGGGTTTATTATCCAAAAATGGTAAATACATCCACGTTTAGGAAAATCGAGCAAACCAACTTCAAGAAGGAAAGGAAGCCAGGGGAGAAGGAAAAATATGATGAGAAAAAGCGTTATGAGGAAAGGAAGAGGACATTCTCAGAAGCACGCAGACTTTTTAACAGGTCTGATCGTCCAAAGAGAATGTTTACACCATTATCAACTAGAGAGCCAGCAGAGCTCTTGAAGATTGTTGTTCAAAAACAAGGGGTATTTTTTCTTCCTAGAGCAAAGGATCCCCCAAGACATCCGGAGTCTAAAAAATTCTGCATATTTCATAACGATTATGGGCATACTATCAATGATTGTCGTAATCTAAAATTGGCGATTGAGAAATTGTTGGGAAGTGGACTCCAGCACCTCCCGGAGGGGGGTCCTCCGTGTATCGTACCCGAGAGAACTTATGGGAGTGCGGCCTGCCTCAGTCGAGAAGGGCCTGCACTACCATTGTTGACGAGAGGTTAAATGAATTGATTAGTACTACTCATACCAATATGGTGCATCATCTTTTCAGGTGACCCCTTAGTAGAAACTCCAAGGTTAAGCGTGCTTGGCTTGGAGCAATACTATGATGGGTGACCTACTGGGAAGTGTCCTGGGTCAGCCTGTCAGTGAGGACAAAGCAGGCTGGGAAAGAAAGTGTTGGTGTGTGGGGCCAGTACGTCAATTCTGATGGGCGCTCCCGATCCAACAATTGGTATCAGAGCCGGGGCTTTGGATGTGAAGAATCGAATCCGGCGGTGCCATCCCTAGGCAAGGAGTGCCTGAGGGGAGGGGTTGTTGGGCACAACAACTCTAGGGGTTATGACGATTCACGGCCGTAATCCAAGGTGCAAGATTGACGGTCCTCTGGGTGTCATAGGTAGCCCCGTGGCCCGGGTTCGAAGGAGCGCCAGCATATGATCTCAAGGTCCGATGCATCCTCCAGATTACCGGGATGGTGCTGAGGGGGGGATTGTTGGGAAGTGGACTCCAGCACCTCCCGGAGGGGGGTCCTCCGTGTATCGTACCCGAGAGAACTTATGGGAGTGCGGCCTGCCTCAGTCGAAAAGGGCCTGCACTACCATTGTTGACGAGAGGTTAAATGAATTGATTAGTACTACTCATACCAACATGGTGCATCATCTTTTCAGGTGACCCCTTAGTAGAAACTCCAAGGTTAAGCGTGCTTGGCTTGGAGCAATACTATGATGGGTGACCTACTGGGAAGTGTCCTGGGTTAGCCTGTCAGTGAGGACAAAGCAGGCTGGGAAAGAAAGTGTTGGTGTGTGGGGCCAATACGTCAATTCTGATGGGCGCTCCCGATCCAACAATCACAGATGATCTGCTTACCATTCATAGAAGATTCAATCAACGACTCTACAAGGAAAGAAGAGATATGATTGATTGGCAATCCACAAATCAAACACGCCAATCAACAACGGCTAGAATTTTAAAATTCAATGCCTATATAGTTGAAGTCAAAAATCTGGAAAGAATATGTGAGAACACACGCGAGCTATACTGTTGAAATATTCTCAAGCAATCAAGCTGCATTCCAGACTTAGAGCTTCAACACTCTGTGATTCAAACATCACACCAACCACCTCGATTCAAGTCTGTCTTATCGAGAGAAGAAGGAGATCTTTACTAGCTAGTAGTTTTCTAGTGGATTAACGTGAAGATAACCTGTTTACAGTAGTTTTCTGTAAGTTGTAAAGGGACACGACCCTTCATTTCGTGCATAAGTATCATTCTAGTTGTGATTGATACTTGTGACTCGTTCTCCACGAGTATAAAGAAGCAGAGTATCCTAGTAGTGGATAATCTGGTCTAGTTTGGACCAGATCGTGGACGTAGGGTTTTCCCGAACCACGTTAAACAACCGTGTGCTTTATATTTCTGCATATTTAATTACTGTTGTTTATTATTCTATCTCTCTGCACTATCATCCATCTGCATCTCAATCAATCTCCTTAATCTATCTGATTAATTTCTTAAGGTTTTCTGAAACAAAGAGCAAACTTTAATCCACCATTATTCCGCACTCACTCTACACTCATAAAATAATAAGATCACTCTTATTATTAACTAAGTGTTTTCACAAGAGAGTAACCTGTTTGGACTAAATCTGATATCGATCTGCATATCGATCTGTTTAGTCATTGCCGAGCAATTTCTTATACAGAATAGCTTGATCTCTCTTATAAATTGTCAAGTAAAACTGAAAAGTTAGCATTTGGTGTATTCCCCCCCCATACACCAAACCTTGCTCTTTCGGGACCAACAGAAATTCTGGCAGTCGTCACCCATCTCTAGCCTTGAATCTCGTTAACACCGACGAAGCCCAACAAAAATCACATCTAAGTCCCATATTTTGTGCAGCCGTAAATTTGGTGTCAATTTCTTCTCTATGTATTTCTACCTCATCTCACAGTTTCCTCATTCTCTCACTTCTCTCTCTCTTTTCTTCTTCTTCTTCTTTGACTATACCTCTTAGAAATTGTTTCTACTCCTCTCTAATAGGGTTGAGAAATAAGAATTAGGTATAATTTGTTTTCATATGGCCCAACAAAAGCATCAGGGAGTTCCCTAATCTACTTCGACGAGCAACACAATTTGTTACAGAGTAGGGCACTTCCGTCTCGATGCCACAACAGGTATGCTCGAAAAATAATGGCCCTACCTCTTTTTATTTTAAATTAGATATATTCTTCCTAGAATTTATGAAAAACCGCATCTCATACGAGCATGCATTCGTTTTAGTTTTAGTGTCATGTTTGTTGTAAAATTTTGATTATTCTTAAGAAACTTGGACTTTGATATATTGTGGTTAAATCGAGTCATGGCATGTTTTTGGAATATGATATGATTTGAATGTACTTGATTGATTTGAATTTATTTGTGCTGTGAAACGCTAGATGATCGTAGGAATGTGGGGAACATGTGACCGGAGTCTTAATCTAAGTAGAATGATCAAAATAGTGATGCATGATGACATAAATTGATTGATTCAACTAGCTAGTTTTTTATTACCACTTATTGCGTATCATTGTTTAATAAAAAGTGAACTTGTCAAGAGGTCTCTGCTCTTCTGAAACCATGAGCGCGGGAAATCACATGAGGATACATTAGGGAACCCCTAATTGTTTACACCTCATGGAAATGACCATATAACTTGACATTGTTCGAACATCTTTGTGAAGTCGGAGTATATGAGGATTCTACACAGCTCTGTTTAAGAAAATTCATATTTACAAAAGAGATGTGTATGAGAAACCACACCAGGAAAACAAAAACATTTGGAGTACACATTTGGAGAACATTGTCCTTAATATTCTCCATGTTTAAAATGAATAAAAAAAAGAGAAAGATATGCTAATAAAGTGAAGAATAAAAACTCTAGCCAGTTATGTGATCGTAATGATACCGTCTGCATTATTGTTTTGTTTTATTCGAATTGATGAGTATCTAGTCAAAGTGGGCCACTTACTTCTATGATCTCTACGTGACGTGATATGATGATAGATAGATTGATCTTGTGAATGATTTGAAGTCTTGTCAATAATACATGTAGTGTTAGATTTTCCCTTATAGATATTCTAGACTAAGTTATTCTTGAGGACAAGCAAAGTTTTGTGTATGGAGGGGTTGTTTAGCCTATTTTTGGTCGTTAAAACTTGGGTATTCATCATCTTTATTCTCGTAGTTTTACCATTATGCATGATAATTTGGGTTCGATTTACGTTTCATTTTATATTTCAGGATCACAAGCTCAAACAAGTGCGAAAGTTGGAAACGAGACGAGAAAGGATCAGAAAATGACGAGAGAATAAAGATAAGGATCGAGAAAACAAGTCAGCGACCGCGGAGCCTATAGAGACCGCTGACAAGACCCTATCCTGACCCATGGCTGAGCCAGCACACGAGGAAGCGAGCGCAAGGGTCACCGACCGCTGGCCCCCCAGCGGATGACCCAAAGGAACAGGCCAACGGCCCATTAGAATGTCCGCAACTCACTGAGGCAGTGGTCGCTGACACCCCAGCGGGCACTGACCTCTTGTCCCTATAAAAAGGCAGCGGGATTGATCATTTGAGAGCTTTCTCTACACACTTATATTCCGAGTACCTCTCGACTGCTCATCCTAGGGTCAAGATTTATGACTTTTTAGCTTAGTATTTTCATAGAGTTCGAGTTTAGTTTAGTCTTTTAATTCCGAAGAATAGCCGATACAACATTCAAGTTCGTTACTTCAATTTTCATTCATCGTTGTGGATTCAAGTAATTCAATTCGAGTTTATGGATTCTGTTTTCTTTCAATTCTAATTCCAGGCTCGATTTACTTATTGGGTTATTTATGTTCTCAAACCTCTCAATGTGTAATAAATTAATAAAGTAATTCTAGACACTCTAAAGAAATTGATTGAGAGATCCATGACTACGATTATGATCTAGACGAAGAAATAAAGTAAATGAAGAGTAATTAAAACCTTAACTAATAAAAATAAAAGCAATCATAATGAATTTAAAGAAGCCATAAGAGATTGAATTGCGAACTAAAAGACAAACGAATTCACTCATTGCACAATCAATAAAGAAAGAAAGCATTTTTATATTAATCAAACACACTCTCAATGTGTAAACTGTAGAATCCGCAATCAATGAATAAAGTAATTCAATATGGAAATAATCGAATGTTGTGATGGCTAATTTATGAAATTGAAGAACTAAACTAGAATTGAAAAGCGAAGTAAACTAGAATAGTGTTTGGAATGATCAATTTCGTCGCCTAGAACCCTAGGAAACGTCTGGAAAATATAAAAGAGGGATCATAAAATGCCAAAATCGTGTTGCCTATATATAGCACGAGCAAGTCAGTGGTCGCATAGGGGTCAACGACTGCTAACCATTGAAAATCCCACGTAATTCACTGAGGTCCGCACCTGCTAACACATCATCGGTAGCTGACCTTAGCCCTTAGCCAACTTTGCTGTGTACACTGGTCTCTCATACGTGTCAGGGACCGTTCACTTTGGTTTTCGTATGTCCTCGTTCTCCGGTCTTTTCACGTCTACATCCAATAAATCGCATGTTTTGGCCCATGAACCTGAAAGATGAAATAAAAACACTTGCGCACAATTTATCAAAAATTACGAAGAAAATACGAGATAGTCACGATGAAAGCACAAGCACACAATCTCGTATAATTGTGATTAATGTTTCGACTAAAATTATTTCGAGTCGCTCGGAATCTTAACGAAGTCGTCTAGCAATGATAAGTCAACCCAAGTCATATTCTCAAGCAAGACTCAGCAGGGCAATTGAATTCTTTGTTCATAAACGAAAGCAATTAAAAGGATTGTCGAAGGTTTTAAAACTAGGCGAAGAATATAAATAAGGAAAGCAAGTAAAATCTAATCTAATGAAAAGCAACAAAGAAACTATCTAAGAAAATGAGATGCGAATCTAAAAGAAAGAAAGTAACATGGAAATCGGAATCAAAAGGAATGCGAAAAGTACCTTCAAAATCGTAAACGAAATAAGAACCCGAAAGTATATATGAATAAACGAAATTGATTAATAAACAAAACCAGAATAACAAATGGAAAAAAAACTTGATTTATAACTTGAACGGTCTGAATCCACAACAAAAAATAGAAGACGAAATATGAATCTAAATGTTGCGATCGGCTATCCTTCGAGTACGAAATCTAAGACTAGAAACAGTGGGTCGAGATGTGCTCAAAAATATAGAGGAAAAACTTCTGGAAAGTAATGTCGAAAGAGGTGTCCCCTAATGAAAAAAACACGTCGGGTATTTATAGCCGAGAGGAGAGGTCAGCGGCCGCTTAATGGTCAGCGATCTCTGACAGTTGTTCCGTGCTCCACACTGAAGTGGTTAGCACTGGCCCGGGTCAGCCGCAGGGGTCAGCGGCCACCGTGGTGTTAGCGGTCGCTAGCCCGGGCATCACGCTGGCTCGGCGCCTGGCTCGACCGTGGCGCGACCTGGGGCATCAATACCTAGTCAGCGGCCGCTTAAAGCTGCGCGACTGCTAACTGGTACGCTCGGCACTAGACTTCACTCTTTCGTCATTTCTCGATCTTTTCTCGTCTGTTTTCCAATTTCAACACTCGTTTAGCTAGTGATCCTGAAACATAAAATGAAACATAAATCGAGCCAAAACATCATGCTAAGAGGGAAAATGTCACGAATAAAGATGCGGAAAATATGAGTTTAGACAAACAAAAAGAGGTTAAACAACCATCCACACACAAAACCTTGTTTGTCCTCAAGCATAACTTAGTCTAAACTATCGATAGGGGAAAATCTAATCACGACATGCATTCTTGACAAGACTTCAAATCATTCAAAAATCGATCTTCATATCATCACGTCACGTCACATAGAGATCATAGAAGTAAGTAGAACACTTAGACTAGATAATTATCAATTCAAACAACCCAAAACAATGATGCACAAGGTAACATTGAGATCACATAACCGGCTAGAGTTTTTATCCATCTTAATAGCGTATCTTTCTCTTTTGTTTTCTTTCTTTTTCAATATGAGGAATATTAAGGACAATGTTCACCGGGTGAGTACTCCGAAAGTTCGGGTTTTCCCGGTGTGGTTTCCCATACCCATGACTTTTATAATTTTGAATTATTGATTAAGAGACCATGGTAGAATCCTTATGTATTCCTATTTTTCACGAACTTAAAAAAGAAAACTTAGAACAATATCAAGTTATATGGTCATTGTCGCGAGGTGTGAACAATTAGGGGTTCCCTAATGTATCCTCACGCGGTTTCCCGTGCTCATGGTTCCCATAGGAGCAGAGACCTCTTGACAAAGTTCGATTTTCAACACAAAACACGGATATGCAACAAGTGGTCATAAACAACTAGTCAATTGAATCAATCAATTTATACCATCAAGCATCATTATCTCGATCATTCTACTAAGATTAATAATCCTGTCATAATGATCTATACATTCCTAGTTCATCTATGTTTTATAACATGAATCCATTCAAATCAATCAAGGCTTTCAAATAATGTCTCATCTCAAACATATGCCACGACTCGATTCAACCACAATGTGTCAA
The DNA here is from genome assembly GCA_026898415.1 of Leonotis leonurus. NCBI lineage: Eukaryota > Viridiplantae > Streptophyta > Magnoliopsida > Lamiales > Lamiaceae > Leonotis > Leonotis leonurus. Next base: position 401,823 of record JAPKLX010000214.1, read on the forward strand.
GATAGAGTAGCTCTAAAACAATCAAACTTTTTCATACCAACAGACGCTAAAATAAAACGACGAATGCACGCTTGAAAAAGACACCCCTCCCCCTACAAGATAGAACAATGTCCTCATTGCAGAAAGTAAAGATCTAAAGAGTAGGGATAGAGAAAACGTCCCTGAAATGCGGCATTCGGAGTGACGAAACAGAAGTAAAACCTGCAAATAAACGAATGGAAAATGATGATTAGTCGATCACACATTTACATACGAAAAGGAATAGTAATAAAAATGCGAAATAACGTGGGTTGCCTCACAGGAAGTGCTTCTTTAATCAACCGGGAGTGTTAATCATGGGGGTTTACTCCACAACATCGGGCATGGAGTCATTCTCGATATATGTTTTTACCCGATGCCAATTTACTCAAAATGACATCCTCCCCTTTTTAGTATGTGGCGCATCACCCTTGGATGGTGGAATTTTTCGGATAATGAGTGGGCCGATCCTTTGGGATTTGATTTTACTGAGACGTGCTTGAGGTCCGATGTTTGGGTGCATGAGGGCCTCTGCGTAGGTGAGTGAAAAGGTTGGCTGAGAGCGGGAGTCAGCGGCCGCTGAGTAGTCAGCGACCGCTGGCTTAGGATAGAGGCGTCGCTGCGCGCTAGCGTGAGCGTGGGGAAGGGCGCTAGTGCAGGACGGGCATCGGGTCAGTGACTGCTGAGTGTGCCATGGTCGCTGACCATGCCTCACGTGAAATATCTTCGCGCACCTATCCGTGAGCACTGAGTTTCCATGCCCTTTAAAACTTCTACTTGTTCTGTCCTCTTTTTCGTGTCCAACCCCTTCCTTTGAGCGACGTCCTTTATTATGAAAATCCTGCAACGTGGATTTCTCAACCAATGGGTTAGTAGTATCTATATAGCACGTATCAATAAAATCGACAGAAGGTGCGGTGTGAGTTCGGTGCGCAGAGAATGATACTTTCTCATTAAGGATAGACATTTTAATGGTACCATTTTTAACATCAATGATAGTATTCGTGGTAGCCATAAAAGGTCGTCGTAGAAGGAGTGTCTGCTCTACACCATTCTAACGCACATCCCCTATCTCAAGCACGAAAAAATCAACTGGAACAAGTAATTCACCATTCTTAACAAGAACATCTTTGATTATGCCTTTAGGATGTCTCACGGATCTATCTGCTTATTGTAAGCACATGCGTATGGGTTTCAGTTTACCTAATCCTAATTGTTTAAATAGAATAAGGCATAAGATTAATTCCAGCTCCTAAGTCTAGCATGCCAGATGATGCCTTACCATTGCCTAAAGTGATGTCAATCACGAAACTACCTAGATCGCGCCGTTTAGGGGGTAAGGGTTGCTGCATGATCATATTTGCCACTTCGGAGATCATTACCACTTCTTGATCATTAAATTTTTTCTTCTCTGAGATCAGTTCTTTGAAGAACTTGACGTAGGATGGGATGTTCTTGATAACTTTGAGGAGGGGGAAATTGACTGTGACTTTGGAAAGCATCTTATATATGTTTGTGAACTGCTGGTCGCTTTTGACATTCCTTAACCTGCTGGATAAGGAATAGGCATGATATATGGATTTACCGCCTTATGAAACTCCTCGTCGGACTGCTTTCTCTCCACTTCGGGTGGTGGCCCGTCCTCCTTGTCAATTTTTGTTTTGGAACGCATCTCCATCTTGTTATCCACCACTTTTCCATCCTTTAAGACGGACACTGCTTGCACTTGATGAGGTTGCTGACCTTGTCCCAAAAATTTGTATGTTTGGTTATTTTGCTGCAACTGATTCACTGCACCCGAAATTTGTCCCATAACAGTCTCAAGGCGTTTGATAATGGCGTCTTGTGCCTCTCAAGTCTGTTTACTCTCTTGCATGAAAGCAGCCAAACTGTCCTCAAGAGATGATTTTTGAGTAGGCATAGTTTGACGCGAAAACCGTTGCGTTGGATATTGGTGCTGCTGATTCGGAGGGTGATAAAATTGTTGTTGCTGTGGTGGAAAAGTTTGTTGTTGTGGTTGTGGTGGATAGTACGGCTGTGGTTGACGCTGGTACTGAGGCTTAAAATTCAGAGCTTGATGGCGTCGATTATAAAAAATTTTATGCTCCTTAAACTTATGGCCTCCACCCCGTGTTTTGTTGATTCCTCTATGTGTTTAGCTGAGGGGGTGGTTGAGGCATGAATCCTTGTGCGGCATAAATTTCCGCCTCGTCTTCGATAGTCATCTCTGCCATTCGTTGGCATTCTTCCACCACGTCGCCATAGTCGCCACAAATACCGCATGGCTCAGGTGCAACTTGCTGAACGGATGGTGATGGGGGTCGGTTCATCTTCAATTCCTGTAACTCCCTCATCATGTCCGCCATTTACTTCTTAAGATCGGGACTCGTAGTCACTGCACTGGCCTCCATTCGTCTCTGTCGAGAGGATTTTTGCTGCGAACTCGCGACTAGGGTCTCAAAAATCTCATTTATCTCCTCCGCCGTCTTTACTGCAATGTTTCCTCTCGCTGAACTATCCACCATAAATTGAGTAGTCTGGAGCGAACCGTTATAGAAGAACTGACATAGCATCTCCGGTGCCATCTGATGGTGGGGGCACTGCTGAAGTAGCTCCTAGAATCTCTCCCACGCCTCATGGAATGGCTCGTCGTGAGCTTGCACCAAATTCATTATTTTAGTACTTATAGCTTGAGTTTTGTGATGCGGGTAGTACATCAACATGAATTGCTCACAAACCGATATACAAGTGGTGAGTGAACCGGGCTGAAGAGATAGGAACCAAGATTTTGCCCTATCTTTCAATGTGTAAGGGAAACACTTCAACTTGAGGTTTTCAAAGGTTTTCTAAACAAAGAGCACCGACTAAGTTCACCATTATTCCGCACACAATACATTGTTGGAGAATAAGATTACTCTTACTCTCAGCTTTGTGTTACTCACTTGAGAGATTCTGCTTGGTTAGAACAAGATCGATTGGATTTTCAATCTGGTCTGACACTTTGAGCAATCTGTAATATAGAAAGCGTAAATCTCTCATTCTCTAATTAGTCAAGTAAACTGAAAAGTTTGTATTTGGTGTATTCCCCCCCCCCCATACACCAAACCTTGCTCTTTCGGGACCAACAAGTGGTATCAGAGCGGTGGTTCATAAGACCATTGTTTTGTTTCACAAGGTTAATACCTACGTGGTCAACTTGAATAGATCTAGAAAATCTTTTTCATCATCTGCATCCTATCTGTCATTATGGAGTCATCTGTTATCAGGGCATGCGAAGAATTCTCCATTCAAGGTTACAGAGAGTGGAGTTTCAGAATCAAGATGTGCCTCAAAGCTCATCACTGCTTGATGTGGAAGGTAATTGAAGAAGGGCCATTAGTCATTACAGAAGAAACAACTCGTATCATTGAAACAGGAGTGGTCAAAGAAGTTGTACTAAAAGATCCCAGAAAGTACACTTCTGAAGAAAGAAGAGAAGCAAATCTTGATGATTTTGCCAAAGGAGTTATTTCCAGTACTGTAAAAGGAGTCCATCTGGCTAAGATCCAAGATCTTGATACAGCCAAAAAAATGTGGGAAGCATTGAGAGATCTCAGTCTAGGTTCAGAAGCAATGATTGAGAACAAGCTGTCTCTAGCATGTAACAAGTTTGATGAATTCAAGATGAAACCTGGAGAAACCATCGAGCAGATGAATAACAGGCTCATCGAATTATTTCTTGAAGTTTCTGCCTTCAATAAGAACAAATACACACAGAGAGAGAAGAACCTCAAGATTCTTAGAGCACTGCCACCAAGCTGGGAGATTTATTCAGCAATGCAACCTCTACGTGCTGATTTTAACGATCTGTCTGTGGAAGCTCTATTTGATCATCTGGCTGTTCATGAATATGACATCAGAAAAATTCATGGACCAGATCATTCCTCCAACAAGAAGAACAAAGAAGCAGAACGATCTGATGACAAAACAGAAAGTAGAGGTAATGGTAAGATCACTAATCCTAAAGACTATACTTGTTATGGCTGTGGGAGAACAGGTCACTTCAAAACAGATTGCCCTGACTTATCTAAAAGCCAAAGAGAAGAACTACGAGCTAAGAGAGATCGAAAACTCAGAGCTCAATGTAAAGCTATGATAGTAGAAGAAGACTCTAGCAGCTCCAGTCATCTAACAGATAGCTCATTAGAAGAAGATGAAGCATTTTACGCAGGAGAAACAGATGAAGATTGGGATGAGTGCTACATGGGTCTAGACAATGGACTCGACCAGAATGAGGTAAACTCACATGTATCTCTATCTTCAAATAAATCTGCCTATGATTCAGGAAATTAAGATGAACCAGAAGTAACATGAGATGAAATCAATGAGATGTTCAAAAGCTACACCAACATCAAGAAGCTATTTTCTGAAGTCATAAAGGAAAATGACAAGCTGAATTACACTGTAAAATTCTTAAGTGAAGCAAACACCAAATTCTCTACACAAATAAATGGTCTTGAAGAAAAAAGATGCAGAGATATATTCACTCAACTCCAAGGTGAAAGATGTAATTCACAGTAAGGATGTAGTGGAAGAGAAATTAAAGAAAAATATGGAGAACATGAGCAAAATCAACAAGAGTCAAGAACGAGCTGAAATGATTATAGATATACAACAGAAAGGGAGAGCTGGTTTAGGTTACAATGGAAGTACCAGCAAGACTCAGTTTGTCCCTGAAAGGAAGAATATACCAGATCAAATAAAAGATCTCAAGAACAAGAGAGATCAACCCCAGAAATTGATGATGAAGCAGACAGGAAACAACAGACATCATCAGAAAGAAGGTCAATCTGCTCAATATAAGAAAACAGATAAAAATAGGGAGCAGAAGACACCTCTTAAGATATCCTCAAACAACAAGAAGAAGATAGATTGGGACAACATTGAGAGAAACCATCCCTATATCTACAAAGCCATATCCAGAACAGATGATACTGGAAGAAAGATTACGTGCTATATATGTGTTCATGATACTAGATTCATCTGGGTCCCCAAGGAAATATTTTCTACTAACCAAGCACCCACTTGTTGAAAGGGTAGCTAAAGTTTATTAATTGCAGGATCGAAGAACTGCAAGAAGAAGCAAAGTAGCAGAGGGAACAGTCTGGATAATTGATAGTGGATGTTCAAAACACATGACGTGTGATAAGAATGCTCTATAAAATTATGTGGAGCGAGAAGGACCACAGGTAACCTTTTGATGCAATTCAAAAGGCTACACCAGAGGTTATGGTAATATAACCATTGGCAAGACCACCATCTCAAATATTTCAGTAAGCCAATTTTGTGCAAATGGAAATCAGATTTTTTTTGATGCTAACAATTGTTTTGTGAAAAGCAAGGAAGGAGATGAGATTCTTCTTACCGGAAAATTGCAGGACAGATTATATATTATGCAATGGAACAACCAGATTGAGACATGTCTGGTCACTTAAGACAATATCAGAAACTAGTTGGCTATGGCATAAACGACTAAGTCATCTCAATTTCAAGTCAATCAATAAGATTGCACGAGAGAAAATAGTCGAAGGATTACCAGATCAAGTATATGACAAGAACCACATCTGCGAAGCATGTCAAGCTGGGAAGCAAATCAGATTATCATTTTCTAGCAAAGCTGTTCAGTCTTCTACCAGAACCTTGGAGTTACTACATTTAGACTTATTTGGTCCAGTCAAGCCATTAAGTATAAATGGTAGAAAATACACTCTGGTCATCATTGATGATTATTCAAGATTCACATGGGTAATCTTCTTGCATAAGAAGAAAGAGACATTGGAAAAGCTGCCAAACTTCCTCAACAAAATCACCAAGAAAAAGGAAGTTTCTGTTATAACCATCAGAACAGATTGTGGAACAGAATTCTTAAACCAGAAGATTGAGGACTACTGCAACCAGATGGGAATCACACATCAGACATCTGCAGCTAGAACACCTCAACAGAATGGAGTAGTTGAAAGAAGGAACAGATCATTAAAAGAAGCAGCTCGCACCATGCTTAATGCAACCAGATTACCAAAGAAATTCTGGGCAGAAGCCATCTATACGGCCTGCTATACACAGAACAGATCCGTGGTCACCATCAGACATGGGAAGACACCATACGAAGTTTGGAACAACAGAAAGCCCAGGATACATTACTTCTGTACTTTTGGTTGTTTGTGTTACATTCATAATAATAGAAAATCTCAGTTGAAAACCTTTGATAGTAAAGCTGACCCTGGAATATTCTTAGGATATTCTGATGTTAGCAAAGCTTATAGGGTTGACAACAAGAAGACTCATATTGTGGAGGTAACACCTCATATTATTTTTGATGAATCTTTTATTGATGACAGAGAGTTAGTTGATGATCATACACAAGGGCAGAACAAAGATAAGAGAACAGAAGGAATTCTGCTCGAAGATATTCTAATCTGGAATACAACAGAAGATAATGATATTTATGTTCCATCTATTGCTGAAGCAATAAGCTCACAGCAAGGGGAACAGAACATATCATACTGGACCCTGACAGATCAATAACTCCACCAGAAGATAATCATCCAGAAGAAGGAGACAATATTGAGCAAGATCAAGATCAGCCAGAAGAATCAAGAGATACAAATGGTTGGAATAATAATCAAGAAATCGAAGAGCCAGAAGTTGAAAATCCTTTTCAACCATCTCAACCAGAATTCGAGGACCCAACAAATGAACCAGAACCTGAGATATCAGAAAAAGAAATTTCCAACAGAAGGAGATGGATACAAGACAATCATCCTCCTGAACAAATTGTTGGGAACCCAGCAGATCGAGTAAGAACTAGAAGAATGCATGGAGAAAGTGCACTTCTTAGTTGCTACTTATCACGTGCTGAACCCTCTGATACTTATGAATCACTCAAAGATGCAGACTGGGTCATTGCTATGCAAGAAGAACTCAACGAGTTCAAAAGAAACCAAGTTTGGTATATAGTAGACAGACCAAAACATCAGGGAGTGATAGGTGTAAAATGGGTATTCAAGAATAAACGAGATGAAAACGGTGAAGTAGTCAGAAACAAAGCTAGACTTGTTGCAAAGGGATACAGTCAACAGGAAGGCATCGACTTTGACGAAACTTTTGCACCAGTTGCCAGATTGGAAGCAATCAGACTATTCCTCGCATATGCATCATACAAGAGATTCAAAGTGTACCAGATGGATGTTAAAAGTGCATTCTTAAATGGTATACTTGAAGAAGAAGTATATGTTGAGCAACCACCTAGTTTTGAAGAAGGAAATCCAGACCAGAAAGTATATAGATTAGCTAAAGCGGTCTATGGATTAAAACAGGCACCCAGAGCGTGGTATGAAACTTTGTCAACATTCTTGCTGGAATCAGGTTTCAAAAGAGGCTCTGTTGACAAGACCCTGTTTGTCATCAAAGTTAAAGAACATATCCTTTTGGTCCAGATATATGTCGATGACATAATTTTTGGATCACAATCTCCTTATTTATGTGATAAATTTGCTGAGTTAATGAAGAATAAATATCAAATGTCCATGATGGGTGAGATGAATTTCTTTTTAGGTTTGCAGGTAAAGCAGTTACCAGATGGTATCTTTGTAAATCAAGCAAAGTACATTAACGATCTTGTCAACAAATTTGAGGTTAAAGACAGTAATCCAGTCAAAATTCCAATGCAAACCAACGGGAAGATAGATCCAGATCCTGAAGGCAAACCAGCAGACATAACACAATACAGAGGGATTATTGGCTCACTATTGTATCTTACTGCAAGTCGACCAGATATCATATTTGCAGTTGGAGTGTGTGTCAGATACCAAACCAATCCCAAAGAATCACATATGCAAGCTATCAAAAAGATACTTAGATATCTTAAAGGAACAACTAACATTGGTCTCTGGTATCCGTGTGATGACAACTTTGAACTAACAGGTTATTCTGACTCAGACTATGCAGGATGCAAACTGGACAGAAAGTCTACTTCTGGTACATGTCAATTTCTTGGAAACAAGTTGATATCTTGGTTCTCAAAGAAGCAGACATCTGTTGCCACATTAACAACAGAAGCAGAATACATGGCTGCTGGAAGCTGTTGTGCACAGATCTTATGGTTAAAACAGCAACTAAGGGATTATGAGATCGAAGTAAAGGAGATACCTATATTCTGTGACAGTTCAAGATGCAAACATGTTGATGTGAGACATCATTTTATCAGAGATCATGTGGAGAGAAAGCATATCCAGATAGAGAAGATTTACACAGATATCCAACGTGCTGACATTTTGAATAAAGCTTTACCAGAAGAAAGATTTAAGATGTTATGTGGAAAGCTTGGATTACTAAATCTGGGTAACAGATACAAACAGTGACAAAAAGAAGACAACAGAAGGTCACCAGAAAGAAGACAACAGAAAGCTATCAGAAAGAAGACAACAGAAAGTCATCAGAATGACAAAACCAGAAAGTTATCAGAATGAAGAACCAGAATGTCTGCCAGAATGACAGAATGCCAAACAAGATGGAAATTACTTTTCTTAATTACTAAGTCAAGGAGGAACTTTTTGATGAAATTGAAGTGTCTTAGATAAAAGACGTCACTTCGTATAATCAATATCCGAGATTACAATCTGCAAAGTTATTTTCTAACATAGATTTACTCAATCTTCTATATTTGTGATGATTAGCACACCTTTGGAAACTGTGATCGAGAAAAATCTCTGCAAGAAAAGAAAAAGGAAAGTTGCAGTGGAGAGTGAGATATGCACACGCTCGCCTACAACCCTAGGATCTAGAGCATATATCACACGCAAGGAAAGGCGGCAAAACAAAAGAACTGAAGCGGGAAAACCTAAAAAGGGAGATACTCATCCAACCCTTCAATATTTATCTCTTTCATATGTGCCGTTGATTACTTTGTTATATATATGCAATATTCTTCACTAGACTATTCACCTTAACTTACATCGCACTGAGCACTGCTCTCTCTAAGCACTTAAGAATTTCTCAGACTCGGATTCTTTACAAAATCTCTCAAAACAATTAGCGCTTGATTATGGCACCTCAAACTTCCCTGTTTCTTCAACATGTGGCCGAGGTTCAGAAGTTTCTTTCCCCTGAACCTTACGCTGTTCTTGACACTCACAGGTTTCGCAAACTCGAAGAAATATTTGCTATGGTTACTCGCTGCAAAGGTCTTTATGTTGTTTAATCTTTCATAAATCTACATCTTGCTATGCGTAATTATCTATTGCCTCATTTTCCTTGTGGAAAAATGTTTGACAATTTGTATTAACTGCTTATGTGCTTGGATTTTCATACTTGTCAATAACATATGAACTGATGAATATACATACATGTCTGAAACAGAAACCTCTACCTCTCGACCTAAACAAAAGAGGCGCAGATTGCAGAAAGTTGAGTCCTCACCACCACCCGAAGCAGCAGCAGAACACTCTGAACAACCAGAACACATCACAACAGAACAAAGAGAGGAGGAAATACAGGCTGAAACAACACCAACAGAGGCTCCACAAACTGAACCAACATTTGTGGAACCAGAATCGAGCCACAACCCAAACCAGGAGAAAGACTTTTCTCCAGCAAGAACACCCACACCCTCACCAGACAGAATGGAAAGAATCAGTGAGGATGACGAAGAAGGAGAATCTGTGGATGAAGAGGAAGAGAGGAAACATCAAGCAGGAAGTGTTATCAACCTACTGGAGAATGAAGCAGAACACTCTGTGCTGCAAGAGTTTCCTGGCATTCACCTTCTTCCAGAGAGTCTGGGAGCAGCCAAGCGCGTGAAATTCTACTTGCTGGTCAAGGACAACGAGTACTATATATTCGATGCGCTGCTCCAGACCAGAACCATCGAAGATTTGAAGAAAGAAGAAGCAACTCTGCTCAGTCTGCTTCAAGCCACATCAGTCAAAGAAGTCAGACAAGAATATCCACACCTTATCCTGGCGCTCATGAAACATGAGGCAGGACTTTTGGAGATAGATCTGAAATCATTTTACACGGGTAAAATGGATTTCTTCTTGAGTGTACCAGAGGAAACAGCAGAACCAGCTCAAACAGAACAACAACCACCACCGCCAGAACATAGACCTGAACAGCCCAAGACGACTACCAAGAAAGTCCCAATCATCAATCTTGACCCGGTTGATGATGATCTGGTGGGACAGACCATTGGTGGTGAACCAAGCAATGAACTGTACACACCTGGCGTGGCCCAGAAACTCAAAAAGCATGTCAACTTCTACATAATGGAGGAACTGCTGGAGAGAGAAACTAGACCTTTCAACAATCTTTAGCTCGACAATCTTATTACTCTTCGAGTCGAAGATTGTCTGACAGACACTTGCAACACTCTACAAGAAAAGGCGACTCAGATACTTTCTAATTTCAATCAGCATCAGAAAGATTACGTTAATGATATGGATACTGACATCCGAAGAAAGCTCCGTACAGCCCAAAAAGAGCTCAACAAGAAGATAGACGATGATCGTCTGGTAAATGAAGCAAATTAGGCCAAAATCATCCTTCGCCTAGACGCTGTGGAAGAGAACGCGGAGAAGACAAACACCTTGATAGCCGACCTTCTGTCCAAACAACAGGAAACCATTGCTGCAGCAGTTGGACAGAACACTGCACAACTCTTTGCTGAATTGAAGGAAACTACGACTCTCTCCATACATTCTCAATTGGAAACCTTTGAAAATGAAAAATTTGTGGAGTTAATGAAGCAACATCAGATGGATGTTCTGAATGCCTTGCTCTACCCAGACCCTGAAGAATTCGAGCAACAGAACACCCGCCTCTCCACTGTCGAAGAACTCCAAGAAACATACGATAAAACATTATCCATAATGAACAGCAGATTCGAGCAGAAACTAAGTGCATCTGACCAGACGGTCAATCTATTACTTGGGTTCAAGGCTGACGCTGAAGAGAAAATGGATAAGATGACAGAAGAGATTGCCTCACTTCGCACACTCATCACTACCCTCTTTGATGATGTCGAAAAGGGGGAAATCTCGGGAGGTAAAGACAAAGGCAGCAAGGGCAAGGGCACAAAAAAGGAAACAGAAAAAACAGGAGAGGAAACAGAAAGTCATATGGTTGAAATGGGTAAATCAGTGAGAGAGAGACCAACCACACCACCAAGACCAGATCCTACCCTTCTTGGGACAGAAAAAGCTCAAGCTTCTGATGTACAACAGACACCAAAAGACAAAGGCAAAAAGCCAATCGATGAGGGCGATCAGATAGCTGAATTGCTGCTGTTCGGGGTGAATATGGAGCAAGCTTGTGATCCCCTGTTCAGAGCTCAGTTCTACAAGGAACAAGCGGAGAGAGAGAAGAAAATTGCAGCTCAGGAAGCCAAGGAGAAATCCTTCCAAACACCCTTCTCCTCGCCGACGTCTGCAGAACGCTCACAACAGCAGTCCTCTCAATCAACTACCCAATCAAAGAAAAGAAAGAAGAAGCCCTTCTCATGGAACTTGTCCTTGAAGAAACAGACACCTATCGATGCATGGGTTCCAGAAGGTGATCAAAATGATTGGGAGAAGGTCAAGCAAGGATTTATTCTGAACAGATATTTTCTGAAGGAGCCAACATACTCAGAATCAATTCCTGATGAAGACTTCATCCGATACCTGGAAAACTTTAATGACCAGAGCTTAATCCAGAGGATCAGAACAGCTACATCTGATGCCAAAATCTAGCTTAAGGCTCCAGAAAAAGAATATATGGTGTGCCCAACAATTCCAGGCAGCAACATTCCAGACAAGACCTACATTTTGAATTACATCAATCAACTGGCCAAAATCAAAGGATATAAGATCGACAACCACGATCTAAATTATGCCAGGGTGAGAGATGGAATTTACGAGAGCATACAGCTAGTCTCTGATGCACAAAGAGAGAAGATGAAGAAGGGCAGAGCAGCCAGATGGTTCTCTTAGATAGATCCTATTCTTTATCTTCTGTTTTGCTCTCTCTGTCACTTCTACTGTCTACTTGTACCTATCTCTATATATATATCAGTGGATGTGAATTTTTCTAAAGACAAAGACTTATTGTCTAGAAACTTTCATTTTCTGTCTTTTATTGTTATACAACTTATATAACAATCTGCCAGAACATGCTTTATGTTACATTGTTTATTCTGTTTAAGTGTAGTTTTCGACATCATCAAAAAGGGGGAAATTGTTGGGAACCCCACAAATTATTTTAAGTTTTGATGATGTTCTCTCGAAAACACACTTAGGATTATTCATGTTCTGTATTACTTCTATCTGGTCTATATGTGACAGGTATCTTAAACGAACAGAAAGTTGATGCATATCAACGCAGACAGAAAGTTGATCCAGTAAACCTCAACTTGAAAGTTGATGCATATCAACGCAGACAGAAAGTTGATCCAGAGTGTCTCAACCAGAATGTTGAAAGGAAATCAACGCAGACAGAAAGTTGATCCAGTAAGTCTCAACCAGAAAGTTGAAAGGATATCAACGCAGATAGAAAGTTGAACTCGAGAGTCTCAACCAGAAAGTTGAATCATATCAACTCAAACAGAAAGATTGAACCAGAAACTCTCAACCAGAAAGTTCGACCAGATCGACACTCAAATGCTGAGATCAAATGAAGTATCTATGAATCCCAAAGTCTAAATTAAGCCTTTCGTACCACAAAAGGAAGAGAATCAATCAAGACAAGAAAAAGAAAAGCAGTATCTGTCAAACGATCTGCTTACTATACTTGGAAGATTTTGTCAACTCCAATAGAAGGCAAGAGGAGATAATCTGGGGATTCACTATCCTTGATTGATGAAATCGTATCTACTTCAAATCAATCAAGCACAACGGTTAGAATTTCAAAATTCTACACCTATAAAACCTCGGAACAAAGATTGGCAGAAAAACTACGCGAATAAAATCATCTATCATCTGAAGCTACTCTGCCCAAAAATCATCTCAAACATCAAAGCTTTCACTGAGAGAAGATTTCAACCAGATCTTGTTCCAAGCCGTTCGTAATCATAATCACACCTCGATTCAAGTCTGTCTTATCGAGAGAAAAAAAAGGAGATCTTGCTAGCTAGTAGTTCTCTAGTGGATTAACGTGAAGAGATCCTGTTTACAGTAGTTTTCTGTAAGTTGTAAACGGACACGACCCTTATTCGTGCATAAGTTTCAACCAGGTTGTGATTGAAACTTGTGGCTCGTTCTCAGCGAGTATAAATAAGAAGAGTATCCTAGTAGTGGATATCTAATCCAGTTTGGATTAGACCGTGGACGTAGGGGGTTTCCCGAACAACGTAAAATAACTGCGTTATTTACTTTCTGCATTTATATTCCAGTTGTTTTATTCACTATCTGTCATACTCATTCAAACTGCACTCTTAATCAATCCCTAAATATTCGGTAAAGTTTTCAAAGGTTTTCTAAACAAAGAGCACCGACTAAGTCCACCATTATTCCGCACACAATACTCTCTGCTTTGTGTTACTCACTTGAGAGATTCTGCTTGGTTAGAACAAGATCGATTGGATTGTCAATCTGGTCTGACACTTCGAGCAATCTGTAATACAGAAAGCGTAAATCTCTCCTTCTCTAATTAGTCAAGTAAGCTGAAAAGTTTGTATTTGGTGTATTCCTCCCCCCCCCCCATACACCAAACCTTGCTCTTTCGGGACCAACAGTTTCTTTTCCTTTTTTTCCACCGAAAGTTCTTCTTCCCAATCTGCCCGTCGCCCGCTGCCGCCGCCATCGCCCGGAGCTATCTTCGGAGCATTCCAGGCGTCTCTAGCCACCGAGCACATGCTTCTGACCCTGTCCGCCTCTCCCCGCCACCGCTGCTGCTCCTCCGACGAAGGTTTGTATATATATTTTTTAATTTTTCTAATTTTGTGATAATTAGTTTAATTAGTTTGAATTATTGATAATTTATGTTAATTAGTGTTAATTATTGTTAATTAGATTAATTAGTGTTAAATATTAGTTAGTTTAATTGATAATATTTTAAATTAGCTAATTTAATTGTTAATTATTTAATTAGTTAAATTAGATTGTTAATTAGTATGTATAGTTTTACTTAATTAGTTTAATTTCTTAATTAGTTTAGGGTTTAATTAGATGAATTTATTTTTTTAGGGTTTAATTACCTAATTTAATTGTTAATGAAGATTATATGTTTAATTAATTTAGTTAGTTTAATTAAATTGTTTAATTTAGTTAATTAGTTTAGATAAAATTAATTTATTTAATTAAGATTAAATATAATTAGTTAGTGTCATTTATAGTTAATATGATAATTAGGCTTAATTAGTTTAATTTAATTGTGAATTAGCATATGTTTACTTAATTTGTTTACTTTAATTAAACCAGTTGAAATTTAGTTAATTAGGTTAGATGAGATTTGTTTAGGACCCGCCTTTTGGCTTTCGCCGCCTTCCGGACTGTTCCCTCTGCGTGCCGCCTCCCGAGTGCTCCCTCAGCCTTTTTGGAGCAGCCTTTTGCCGCTCCGACGTTGCCTCCTTCGGTGAAAGGTAATTGTTTAATTTAATTAGTTAATTAGGTTATTAATTTACTTAATATATTAAATTACTAATTGTTTAAGATTATTTATCTGAATTTAGATTAATAATTATTCATTTTTTTAAGATTATTAATTATCTTAATTTTGATTAATAATTATTGCATATAATAATTAACAATTTAGACTAATTGTTTAATTAGTCTAATCAAATTGAATATTGAAATAATTTAGTATAATGATTTGCTTTTATATATATATATATATATATATATTATGACATTAATTGGGATAGACTTAATTAATTTCTTAAGGATCTCCCTTTGGGATAGATTTTAATTACGTCTTAAGGATCTTCTCCCAATTTTCATAATATTATACAAACTCGTTATATGTCGTCATATTAATATTGGGATGTTTTGATTAGATGCATGTGTTGTGATGTTTTGATGATGATATGTATGTTCTGATGTTTTGATGATTATGTTCGGATGTTTTGATGATGAGATGTATGTTGGAATGTTTTGATGATTATGTTTGGATGATGTTAATTTGGACGTATTAATAATGGCAAATCAATAACTTACAAAACCTTAAATTTATAATGTGCATAACCTAGAAGAGAACTCATTGGTGAAATTTCTCAAAATCAAACAGTTAGAGCATGAACGTATTACTAAAGGCAAATCAATGACTTACAAAACCTTCAATTTATAATGTGCATTCAACTGCAAATCAACTACAAATGTACTTATAATTCTCGCCCTCTAACCATAATTCTCGACCTCTAACCATAATTCTCATAATTTTAGACATATAACTATAATTCCCATAATTGATTCCCTCTATTCTCATCCTCTATTCAACTACAAATAAACTTATAACTTTCGCCCTCTATTCAACTTCAAATAATTCAACTACTCTATTCAACTCCCATAAAAAACTTTCCTAAGTGAGTCTCTGTTTACACATGTGCAATCTTCATTTAAATGTCTAATTTAATAGACTACTAATATAGTCTCGCCCTCTCCATAACTAATTAATCTTTATTTTACTATGTGAATACTTATTAATAACCAGGGCTATAAAAATGACACGAGATTGGATGTACTTGTAGTTACTTCCGAATGGGGGATTTAATCCACATTTTCTTACTGGGCTTGAAGAGTTCTTAAGATTTACAAGTAGTCAGCAACAGTACATGGATGGAGAAAAAATTAAATGTCCGTGTGTGAAGTGTAGGAATATATGGTTTAGAAGTATAGATGTTGTACAACTACATCTTGCTAGAAAAGGTTTAACACGTAGTTACGAGATCTGGAGGTTTCATGAGCAAACTGAAATACCTTCAGATGTTCAAGAAACACATGTCGATGAAGATGTAGAACCTGAAGATGATTACGGAACATACCACGAGATGGTTCATGATCTCGGGGGTCCCAGTTTTAACAACCGAGATGTTGAAGAACATCCAAATGCTACAACAAGATTGTTGTACGAGTTGTTGGATGCCGCTGATAAAGAGTTATACCCTAGGTGTAAGAACCACACTCAGTTGTCTTTTGTAGCTCGCCTGATGACTTTGAAGGCCCGTTCTGGAATGCCACAAAAATATTTTAATGAAATGTGTGTTTTATTAAACGAAGCATTCCCAGATCATCACAAAGTACCCATGAACTACTACAGCACACAGAAATTGCTACATGCAATGGTTTACCTGTAGAGAAGATAGATTCATGTAGGAATCACTGTATGATCTATTGGGAAGCGGATTCCAATCTTGTGAATTACAAGTTTTGCAATGAAAATCGATACAAAGATAGGAATCAGGGACGTAAACCAGTTGCATATAAGAAGATGTACTACTTCCCTTTAACACCTCGATTACAGAGTTTGTATGCATCTAAAGCTACAGCCGGAGACATGATCTGGCATTCAACTTCAGTGGATGATGGTGTTATGCGACATCCTGCAGATTCACCGGCATGGAAGCACTTTAATGTCACTTACCCAGGTTTTGCAGTGGAACCAAGGAATATTAGATTAGGCCTATCAACAGATGGTTTTCAACCCTACGGTCAGTCGGGAAAACAATACTCATCTTGGCATGTTATCCTTACACCTTACAACTTACCTCTGTGGCTGTGCATGAAAGAACAACACATGTTTCTCACAGTGTTTGTTCCTGGTCCAAGAAATCCAAAAGATAAGATAGACGTGTACCTACAACCACTTATATCTGAACTGAATCAATTGTGGACATTTGGTGCACATACTTATGACATTTCAAATAAACAGAACTTCCAGATGCATGCAATGTTGTTGTGGACCATAAGTGATATTCCAGCATACTCAATGTTGTCTAGTTGGAGTACTCTTAGACGATTAGCATGTCCTCGACGCATGGAACAGACCGAAGCATTTTCTTTAACACATAGCCGGAAGCAGTCATGGTTTGACAACATCGCAAGTTCTTACCTTACGATCATCAGTTCAAGAGGAATAAGAGGGCTTTTAGAAAGAATAAAGTCGTTGCAGATAATCCTCCATAGAGGAGGTCAGGGGAAGACCTACTGTATCAGATTGAAGATCTGGGTCTCGTGAAGATAACTGAAGATTATGATGATAATAACAAGCATATTTTAAAACAAGTTACCATTAGATGGAGGAAAAATAGCATCTTTTGGGACATTCCATATTAGAGTTCTTTGTTGATTCGTCACAACTTAGATGGTATGCACATTGAAAAGAATGATTTTGATAACATTTTCAATACTTTGATGAATGTCCAAGGTAAGACAAAAGACACAACAAAGTCTAGGATGAAGTTAAACTACTATTGTCATAGGCCAGAGTTAATGCGTGAAGAGTATACCAATAAATATCCTAAGGTATGTTACACACTTGACAAAAATGAGAAAAAAGTCTTGTTTCAATGGGTGAAAAGGCTAAAGTTTCCAGACGGTTACATGTCAAATATGGGTAGATTTGTAAACATGAGTAAATTGAAGATGTTTGGCATGAAGAGTCACGATTGTCACATTTTCATGCAGCGTATACTACCCATAGCATTTCGAGAACTACTCCCACAAGTCGTTTGGAAGTCGATAACAGAGTTGTGCTTATTCTTTCGTGATTTGACATCACGAAACATAAAGAGTGAGGACATGGAGATACTTAACAATAAAATCCCAGTGATTTTGTGTAAACTTGAGCATATATTTCCGCCAAGCTTCTTTGACTCAATGGTACATTTGCCTATCCATCTAGCTGACAAGGCAAGAGATGGTGGACCAGTTCAATATCAATGGATGTACCAATTTGAGAGGTACATCAAAACATCTTAATTACAAGTTATATTTCAACTTATACATTATGTTTAATGCTTTCCATCACAATCATTTGAATACAAATATTTGAGAAAATTGAAAAATAATGTGAAGAACAAAGCAAGTATTGAGGGATCCATATGTTCTCCATACTTAGTGGAGGAAGCCACTGCATTTTACTCATATTATTTTGAGGATCATGTCAGTACGATACATAGAGAGTTGTCTCGCAACTACGTTGGAGAATGTTCTACTAGTGGGGAACAAGATGTAATACCCTCAAATTTTAATTAGTACTTAATTGCTAATTTGAGATTTAATGAGGCTTTGCATCCTTAAGAGATAAAAATAAGAAAATTTAAAACTAAGATATATAGTTGTAATTGGTGAAGATAAGTAACCTAAGTGTTATTTAAGCATGATTTAGAGGAAGTGTTAGCATATTATGGATAATCATAATATGATAAGATATAATAAAATAAAGTAAGAAAAAGAAAAATCTAGAACATGGTAGAAATTTGGATAATTATCAAATTTAGTTAATTCTAAATAAAATTTATTATTATATATAAAAGAAATCTAGTGTCACTATTCATGATAAACATCAAAATATTCATCTTCTCCTTCCTTCAATTTTAAAAAATTCACCATAGCCAACACCATAAAATTTTTCTATCCCAAGCATAGAATTGTGATTCTAAGCCACCTCAAGTATAAAGCATGATGATGGAGAGTCTAAAATTGAAGTATTAGTGAAGTTTATTGTTATTTCATGATTAAAGCATGCTTAAAGTGGAAAATATGTAGAAATATGATGACTTAGATGAAGATATGGATTTAGGGTTGAGTTTAAATTTATGTTAATACTATGTGAAGCTATGCTTAAATTAAGATTTTATTCATGTAATTGAGCATGTTTAAACCTAAGATTAGAAAGAAATTGAGGAAAAATCAAGATATGAAAATTATGTGATTTTCGAAAATATTAAGAAATAAAGAGCTATGTGATTTTGATTTTATTTGTTTAAATTGATATCATATTTGAGCTTATTGGCATGAATAATGTCTAGAATAATTTATTTAGAATTTTCCAAGCATTAGAAATGAATTTTCAAAATTTAGTTAGTTTATGGAGTTTCTAAGTTTATGTTGGATCGAGAGCGCCCATAAGAATTGACGTGCTGGCCCCACACACCAACACTTTCTTTCCCAGCCTACTTTATCCTCACTGACAGGCTGACCCAGGACACTTCCCAGTAGGTCACCCATCATAGTATTGCTCCAAGCCAAGCACGCTTAACCTTGGAGTTTCTACTAAGGGGTCACCTGAAAAGATGATGCACCATGTTGGTATGAGTAGTACTAATCAATTCATTAACCTCTCGTCAACAATGGTAGTGCAGGCCCTTTTCGACTGAGGCAGGCCGCACTCTCATAAGTTCTCTCGGGTATGATACACGGAGGACCCCCCCTCCAGGAGGTGCTGAAGTCCACTTCCCAACAGTTTAAATACATGTTGATGTTATTTGGACTAAGTGATGATGCATTGAAGTTTATTAAGCAATATTAAGCATGGTTAAATCAAGATATTAAAGATAGAATCATTCTTACATTAAGATCTTTAATTTTCAAGAAGAAGGGCATGATTATAACTTACGCATAGAGATTTTATTTGTTTGATTTAAGGTGATATTTGAGATAAGGAATGAATATAATGGCTAATGTGAATTTATTTGATTTTATTAGCCAAGTATGTAAAAGTTAGAATTTGTTAGTTTAGTATGTAAAGAAGTGATATAATAACATAGATATGATAAGTGATTAATATAGCACAAAGATAGAAGGATGCAATAGCCGAAGAACTTATAATTATAATAGTTGGCAATCAAGTAAATTACAAGAAGAAGAATGAGATTGTGAATTGATGATTCCATAGAAAAGAGTATGATTTCTTATTCTTAAATGTTTTATTAATGTAAGGTTCAGCTGAGAAAGGGAAAGAAGAAAAGAAAGAAAGAGACGAAGCCTTGGGTTAAATAGATTAAACCATCCAGGTGGGCTTTCTAACTAAAGAATGCACATGCTAAAGAATTATTTATGTTTTGAGATGTTTATTATGTTTATAGATGTTGACTTGCCTGTTTTGAGCATGTTGCATGTACCTATCTACGACAGAATTACGATATCGGCCCTATGCCGGACGAGCTGCCGGTAAGGGTTTGTGTACACATTAGATCGTGAGCCGGTGAGCAGACTGGCCGGTCAGAGTGTTTGAGGGGGAGGCCTACCTCTCAACACAAGAAAGTAGATATGGTATCATAGATTTGAAATAAATGTCTGCAGACACATGAGATGCATATTCAGTTTTATTATTTTCAGATAGAAAAAGATATATGTTTTAAAAAGCGTATGCAGGTTATTTCTTAAAAACCCTGTATATGCTAAAGTTGGCAAGTCAATCATATAGCTCTAAGAGCAAGTTTTAAATGTTTTTGACATGTGTCCACTGAGTTCTTTATGTACTCATGCCCTGCATGTGTTTCTAAACATGCAGGTTGAGCTGGGAGATGGCAAATGGAGCTGAACACTGTAGTTTATTTTGACATGTAAATTATTGAGTGGGTTATGGTCACTTGTTAAACTTTGTTGAAGCATACTTTGTAAGCCCTGAGTTATATGTCTTCATACATGTAACTCATCCACTCTTCCTGTTGCAGAACTCAGTTCCTTTACGTTGATAATTTGTATGTTGATACCATCATGTTTGGTTAGCTTATAAAATCCATGTTGATATTTTCCTTTGTGAATCATTTGTTTGAGTTTTACCTTTGGTGAATTGAAGTCTGAGTTCATAAATTGTCTGAATTATGTTTTCGCTAGAAACAGGGCAGCGTATTGGAACCCCCTTTTCGTCCATCTTATCTGTCCGAAATTTTGTAGAATTGGTATCATTTTAAAGATCTTCTCGATACCTTTCTATCAGTTCTTTCTGATCTCAATTCGGAGTCCGGATGAGTAAGTTATGATCCTTTGAAGTGAAAGTGTCAAATCTGCCCTGAAATTCCTGCGAAAATTTTGATTCAATTTATCCTTGAGATCCATTTTCATTTCCAAGATTTTATAAAGTTACCTGAGTCGTCTAATTACTTAACTAAGATAGGGTTAAGAAATTGAGCTATGACAGTTTGGTATCAGAGCCGTTTTCTTTCTTGAGTCTATGAGTTAGTAAGAGCTCAGTGTTCAGAATCCATCTCCTACGGCTCAACCAGGTAAGAAATTAGAATACATGTTCAGATAAGTTGAGAATTATAATTTGGCATGCAAGTGTTGTGTTTATGTATAGAACCCGATTTGGGTAGGCATGCAAAGTATGAGTTCAGTTATATTATCTATGAGAAGTTTAGATGAGTCTTGAGAAGAATAGAAAGAGAAGGTAGTATGATAGATAAGAATTTATTATATAAACACATAAGTTGTCTTTTATAAGATGGTGAGAAGGGTGACTACTCCACGAAAGATTACGAGACCGAGACCTACAATCATGGGAAGAACGAATAGTTTCTACGAACTTAGAAGAGGAGAACAACAAGATTTGATCGAGTTTCTGGAGCAATTTCGGAGCATGTGGTGCCGGGTCAGAGTGTTTGGGGTAACTGAGTTTGTTGGTATAATTCAATTAGTGAATGTTTTACCCGTTGATTGGCAAAGATGGGCTGCTTCTCGTGCACTTGATTTTATTGCTGAACCAGTTGATTTTAATGGATTTATCGATGTTATCATTAGACAATATCAAAGTACTCAGAATCCACCCCTTGGTTCTTATCCTTCTTTGGAGGAGTTTATTCTAGCCGTTCATTCCATTATTTCATCCGGTGTTCGTATCCGGGATGAACATTCTCATCCAGAGGCTGGAGAAATCGTTGTTCTAGAACCAATTGTTGAAGAACCCACTTCTATTGAGCCTAATGATCCTATTATTCCTTCGGATCATGAATTGATCATTTCAGAATCTCAACCAATTCTTCTTGATGATGACCTTTCTCAGAATGCTTCTGACTTTTCTGATCTAGATTCCGAGATGTTCCTTATTGATTTGGATTGGTAAGATCAACCTTTTGCTTCATCACCACTTCAAGCCACTCCACTTCCATTCCACTTCAAGCTATTCCAGATGATTTTCCCTTTGAGATCACATCTTCACCCCAGAGTCCACTTCCAATTGAATCTTCGCAGTCAGAAGCAGGACCTTCTCGATCATCGAAAGTTAAGAGATCTTTTAAGTATGAACCTGAATTTTTGCCCAGTATTGGCACTACGAAGCAGCAGCCCCTCCAAATTAGCCAAATGTATTTCATTAAAGATCCCTCTGAATTAGAACCATCACTCTCATTTACTAGTCGCTCTTATTGACCACCACCACCAGAGTCAGACAACATGGAAGAAGAGTCAGAGTTAGAGAATGATGAAGAGGAGCTAAAATCTAATGAAGCAACAATTGGTGCCGGAAACAATAGGATGAACGTCGATCAGAAGCAAGATGCACTACTACAAAAACGCTAATAGACAAGGGTTTTTAACCCTTGTCGTAGCTTGTTCTCAACCCTTGTCGAAAGTGGTGTTGTCGTATATTCTCGCTCATAGACAACGGTAATATAACCGTTGTCGTAAATATTTACAACAACGGCTAAGACAAGGGTTTCTGGAACCGTTGTCGTATTTCAAAAAAAATTCGCTCATAGACAACGGTTCTTAAAATCGTTGTCGTAGGTCTTGTAAAAAATTCACCTATATACTACTGCAAAAATCATATCCAGGAAATTCCTTAATCGCACCATTTTACAGTAGTGTCCAACTAGCATCACCGGCAGCTTTGACATTGTTTGAATTCAAAGTATGAATTAACAGAGAGTTTTTCACATTAGTTACTTCTCCTTATGCACTACAAATTGAAAGTTAGAAACCTAGTAATCAACCAGCGCCATCAAACTTCATAATATTACTCCTCAAAATTAAATCAGATAAATTCGGACTTGTCGAACTAACACAATTTCGAAGCAGCTATGAACTAATACTTAGATGTGTCAATACATCTATGTGCATTATGCACGTCTGCAACTCTAGTTTCAGAAAAATGAGAGAAATGAATGTTCAAATAAAAGATGGACATTTTTTAATTGCTTATTCAGAGCTGATGCTTATGAGACTTTTAAAAGGCAGTCCTAGGTTCATAAATGTATAAAATGACAAAGATATAGTTAGCTACTAACCCAAGCAAACTAGCATTTCCAGGTATAGATGAAAGTGTTCCAGCTGCACCTGTGGCATACCCAGTTGTCTACCAAGAGTCAAAAAGAGAAATATGAAATTCATAAAAGTGTTCCACCTCAATAAATGCATCTAAATGAAAGAGAGGAAGAGCCAACAGATAGATATGAAACTAATGATCAACACAATTAGCAAACCTCTTGATCAAAACTGAAGACATTTAAATTACCAATATCCGGTCATTACATTAAGAAATAAAAAAAGGAAACAACAACTTGACAAACCAATATATGATTGCAAATAATATAAAATGAAATCTCATATATGACCGACAGTTTGAAGAAATAAATATATAATGGGGAACCTTAAATATTATATATATATTAGGAAATGCAGATGACGAATCCCACATGAGTAAAATGTTAGGTTTGTGTTATTTTGGTAGGGAGTTGAGGTCTGCAAACTAAGCTTAATTCTCCCAAGACTGTTAACATATACCAACCAGGACAATCCTTTATAATTTAATGTTGTTCCATCCTCGTCAAGATACAATGATCACTGCTCTAAAACTTGAAACACTAATAATTATGAAATAACTATGAAACTTGAAACCCAAAATCATTCTCATCCCACCTGCACTTTAGCTCATAACTAAAGCCAAAACTGGTCTAGATAATTTGAATTTCATTAACAAATATATAAAATTAGTACTAATTCAAAGGGTGGGTGCGGTGCAGGTTGCCTTTTGGATGCTCACTACCAAACATTGAAAAGAAACATACCAGTTGATCTAGGTTTACCTATGTGATGTCCCACACATGAAATCGCCCCTATCAGAGATCTTTATAGGAACTCCATTGAGCTGCATAGCATGAAGGAAACACAGTTGACATCCAACAAGAAAGCCTTTATTTATTGAGAAGTAACCTAACTTGAATATTTAAAATATATACAAGTTAACAAGTTAATAATTAATAAAATCCTTCTCTTTTCTCAACCTTACAAAAACAGAGCCAGATAGAAGATCCATAAGAAATAACATTAAGAAGATATCAATCAAATAAATTTAGAGCTGAAAATATATAATTTGTTCAAAAACCTCAAAAGTCAAAATAAACTTAGTTTTGAGCATAGTTAAATGGCTGGATAGTCCAACAGCTCTTACTGTTGGAGAAATAACACAATTACTAGCGAGAAGAGAATCAATTCTCCGGCGAGCTTTCTCTCGTAAAGCCAAAGACCGCTCTATCCCTGATTTCATCAGGGCTCCTTTGCAAATCTCATCTGCTAGTTTGCTCTCAAGTGGAATTAAACCTTCATCCTAACCCTATCCCCAGATGTGATAACTCAAATCGAGTGGAGAAACTAAGAGAAGTTACACTTCCTTGTAAATAGTATAGCAGAATAACAAATTGAAAATACAAAAATGTTCATCTCTGTGGTCAAGTATGTTAATGCAACCACATGTAACATCAGTCATATATACCTAAAACTAACTTTATTAATGGTCTTTCCTTTTGTCTCATAACCATTAATTAACCAAATTATATTCATCTCAGATCCTCAATCAGTGTAGAACATAGAATTGCTATGTAAAGAAGTCACCTTGACAAATATTTCAATAAATCACAAAGCAAGCAACATAAATAATAAGGAAACTCTCATAAAACCCCCTTACATATTATTTATTTGAGGGAAAATAATTAAAAGCAATAATAGAAGTATAGAAGTGTTACCAAATTGCTGCAGTGACAAGATAATACAAGCTAACTCTCTTCAGGCCCACAAATTAAATTCTCTTTGATGGGGGATAATAGAGTATACCTACATAAACAAATGAACAGAAAAATTTGAAAAATAAAGGAGCTCCTAACTATTACATATGATGAGCACACATATATGAAACTTAGGACAACAATGCCTCCATCACACAACCATGGAATTTAAGTTACATCTATAAAGCTGAAAATTTAAGTTACACCTATAAAGTTGAAGAACGAGATAAATCATGCAATCTGAAAGAAAACAAGATTTCAAACTAAACAGGCATGAGTGCTTTAAATTTTAAGCAGAAACATTTTGAATATATTAAAAGATTACAACAATGTGATTCAAGGTTGGGTAAACAGTAAGTACATTAAAAGTTTAATGCACTATGAACATTCACCAACAATCTATGTTTTTACCAGCTGTTTTTGTTCTTTCACCTATAAAGGAACAACTTTGTTTCTTCCACCTGCATTTCACTTCCTTTCAGATGCTCAAAAACAAACCCTCAACACAAAAACAATGCTAGGTTTTCCTTAACATAATTCAAACGAAATCGAATCCCACCATGTTGGAACAAGATCATCAGAGCACATCAAATCCACTTATTCATCAATATCTCAGAATTTGATAGCATTTCAGTCACAAAACAGCTCTTTCTTGGCCAAAGACATGACAAGACGAGGCATTCTATAACATAAACATCTGAAATGGAAGTTGATGAACAAATTATATAAAAACTAACATAGCACCACAAAAGTTTTAAAGGTGATAGATACTAAACAAGAAGGGATCCAGTTTCTAATACCATTAACTGAAAAGGCTGACTCGACCAGCTACTCGTTCAATGCCTTTTTAGCAGCGTCCTCTTCTTCTTTCATCTTCCTATCCCACCTTCTCTTCTTATAACCATCCAACATCTTGGGCATCTCTTCCATAAGTCTAGCAGTATTCGCTCGTTTACTGCAAGATTACGTCTGCGGAGGGCTCGGGCGGCAGAGACGGAAGCTCAATTCAAGGTTGTATCGCAGGTCTTGAGGTCACCCCTTGTCGTCGGATTGCACACTGCTTCTGAGAAACCCTAGCTAGGCTGAATTCAAACTTCAATTTTAGGAAAAATGTTTAAGAGGAAGACGGGGAAGCTGTAGAAAACTTTTCATACTTTTAATTCTTTAAAAGAAAAAATAGAATCAAAATAAATATTAGAGAATAATTTACTTTAATTAATTAAAAAAATAGAATCAAAATAAGAATAATTTATACTTTAAAAATTATTTTAAAATAAAAATAAAAAGTTTTAGTAATTCCTTTTTTTTCCAATAAATTGAGAATTGGGTGAAGTCTTGTTTTTTTTAAGTATATATCTTCAATTAACATATAAATATTTTTATAATTTTAATAACAATAAAAATAACATAATGAAAATATAAAATTGTCTTGTTAAGTATGATAACAATTTTTAATAATAAATTTTAAAAGCGTTATAAATACTGTATTTTTAATAACACATACACATAACGCTTTTGGTGAAATGTTATCTAATAGTAATGGTATAAATGACATTTAATTAGGATTACTATCACACTTTAATCTAAAATATTATCTAATAGTATTGGTATAGATGACATTGAATTAGGATTACTATCTATAATTAAATATTACATTCCATAAAAAAGTGGCAGATTTGTAATTATATAATGATAAATTATAGGGTGGTAAACCAGACTACGACAAGGGTTTTAAATAGTGTTGTCATTGAGTACTACAACAATGGGTATACCATAACGGCGTGAAAAAGCGTTGTCGCATAGTGGGATTGAATATAAGACAACGCTATAACAACAACGGCTAAAGAATACGTTGTCGTATATATATACAACAACACACCTACGACAACGGTAAGTAAAAACTGTTGTCTATGAGCGCATTTTCTCGCTCAAAGACAACGGTTTTGATTACGACAGCGGTTTTTATCCCTATGACAACGCTTTTTGTTAAAAACCCTTGTCGTTCCTATGTTGTCGTATGCCATTTTCCTTGTAGTGATGGAAGTAACGTTGATTTGTTACGAAGGCTAGACTAAGAGATAGAGAGGAGTTCTCTATTACGAGAGAGGAACAAGGGAAAGTTTAATGATGTACATATGTAAATAGTTAAGGAAGTAGTAAAATAGAATGTAGTATGAGATAGTGTGAAATAGATAAGTGGGAGCCCTACCGTGTACCAAAACCTTTGTTTGATAAATAAAAAACTTTGTCTTCCTTAAAAAAGAAAAGAAAAGAAAAGTTCCTTATTTGACATGTAACTTGAACTTGTGATATTAACATTTTGTTCCTTCCTTACTTGAACTTATTGTTTAAACATGAGAAACAATTTTGTTGAGCTTGATTTGTTATTGAGAAAAACTCTGCATTCCTTTCAGATTAATTATGTACATACTGCATATGTTGTTCTCATTAAATTGTAATTGCAGTATGCCACCTCAACGTCACATCCCTACACCTGAAGAAGCAGAATAAGAAAGTGAAAACACTCCCCAACATTCTTCTGCACCTGTACTTTCTCAACCCAACCGAAAGATTGCTGAACTTTTTCTCCGTCAAAACCCTCCCACTTTTAGTGGAACAGGTAGTCCAGCAGAGGCTGAGGAATGGGTTCGTACTATAGAACGAATCTTTAAGTTTCTGGAGTGTTCAGATCGGGAGTGTCTATTATGCACTTCATTTCAGTTAAAGGGTCCCGCCGATTTTTGGTGGGAAGCGCGTCAGAAAACTCTTACACCAGAACAATTGAAAAGTTTTACTTGGGAACAATTCAAAGATGAATTGTTTGCTAAGTATATTACACAAAGTTATCGGAAGCAAAAAGAAATAGAGTTCACTAATCTGAAGCAAGGGAAGAAGTCAGTGGCTGAGTACGACCGAGAATTTTGCAGCCTATCTCGATATGCTCCTTATAAAATCGAGACAGATGAGAAGATCGCAGAACTATTTCGATCAGGGTTACGTCAAGATATAAGTTATTTTGGCAAGCCAACCCTCCCTATCGTATGCTGAGACATTAAACCGAGCATTAGACATGGAATTGGAAATGCAACCCGAAAAGATGGTAATGGAATCTACTCCAACACCATCACAGATGCAAATTCCACAGAATGCAGCACTTCCAAATCAGAAATTTAAAGGAAAGAGGAAGGGAGAAATGAAAGATTTTTCAAACAAGAAACCATGGCAAAAATTTAGTCAGACTACACCAACTCAATTTCGACCATCATCTCAGAATTTAACTCAAGTTTCCCCCAATTCCACCGGAAAACCTTTGTGTCCCAGATGTAATAGATTGCACGCGGGAATTTGTAAATGGGGCAGCAACAGTTGTTACATTTGTGGCCAGGTGGGTCACTATTCCAACAATTGCCCAAATAAGAAGAATGCGTCTGGGAGCGGAAGAAAACAAGGTTCTTCAAAGCAAGCTGTACAAATTAAGGCTATAAGTGGAGGTGTTCAACTGCAAGCTCATCTACAACAGACATCTCAGCTATGGCAGCAGCAACCACAGTATCAAAGAGCGTTTGCTTTGACCCAAAACCAAGGGGGAAGAAATGCTGAGAATCTTACAGGTATGGGTACTTTAGTTAATGTACCCATAAAAATTCTTTTTGATACTGGAGCTTCGCATTCCTTCATTTCAACAGCATGCGTTGATACTTTTAAACTTAAGATAGAAAGAAGTGATCAAAGTTTAAAAGTAGTAACTCCCTTGGGTAAATCCTCCATAGTTTCTCATATATGCCCTAACTTAGAATTTAAGTTAGGACTTTGTTACGCCCGCTTTCTACTAATTCTAGTAAAGTCGGGGACATGACCAATGAAAAGAATAAATGACAAGAGAAAGATGATAATATTCCCTTCATAACATAAAGTAAGGACATATCCCGTAAATCGGGAAGTCAGAGTCATACGCTCGTTACATTACATAACAGAATTTAGAGTTTAGTTTCGGATCTATTGCATAAAAGTCTAGCAGCAGAATATGCAGGATCGCGTAATACAATTCTACGTGTATGAAGACACGTAGAACCCCCAAGAGTCAGCTACTATGGAGTTCGACAAAAGCACGACATAGCACCCACGTCTTCTTCATTCTTATCCTGCACGTTTAGAAATACATGCAGGGCTGAGTACAAATTGTACTCAGTAGACACGTGCCGAAATCGCACACATACATATATAACTGTCAAGCCATTCGAGTGAATCATAGGGATTTTGTCTCTAAAGTACCTATGTTCACAAAATCATTTCTTGAGAAAGTTCTAGTTTGACTGCAGTCCTAGTTCTTTGTATTTAACCATATATGAAGTTTCTATGTGCCGGGGAAGTGACCACTTCCCACAGACACTTGACCGGTCAACCTTTCGCTGACACACAGTCCATTGTGTACACTAGTTCGAGTGGAGACGCTAACCCACTGGAACCCGAATTCGATTATCATATAACAGATAGGCATCATACATAAATCGAAAACATTTATGGCAAGACAGTGCTTTGAAAATATCTCGTTTTATTTTGAAAGCATGCACACATATATTTTCATAGGGTAAGAAAAGCCTACTTGAATGGTCTCGATTGGTGTTTGCCTTGTTCTCGTGATGCGGATCCGACCTCTCGTCGAAACCTTTAATATGAATCTCGAGTGAGATATATTACTTGAGTATATCAAATAAATTCTAAGTGCAAGGATTTACTATCCTTGGTTATCTTGAGAGTTTATTCTCGGTCTTTAAGGCTCGACTAGTACACGAGTCTAGGAGTTGTATTTCTAGATAAGTCGTTTGATGATTTCATGTCACTTTATGATTCGGGAATTTTCTATACTCAATAAATATTTATTGGGTAATGTAACTAAAGACATTCCTACTTTAATATCTCGATTCTTAACTTGAGGCAATTAATTTCTAATTAAGCAAATTAATCATTTAATTGCCATCATAAGCATAATTTATAATTTAATCATTTCTTATGATTAAATTCTAATTAATCAATTAAGTCCTAACTAATTAAATAAATCTCTAATTTAATATTTTGATTCTTAAGTCAAAATATCTATAAGTCTTTCATAGGTTAAAATAACTTAGCTAATATATATCTTAAGTATGGTTCATAATTAAATCAATTATTAAGATTATATTCTAGTGATTTAATTATAAATTAATTATCTAAATTAATTAATATTCTACTTCTTGGGCTTGGTCTAAATAAATAAATAAATTTCATCTAATAGAATTATTCATAATCCATTTAAATAATTCATTTAGCCCATAACATAAATTGGTTTAGCCCATTTGATTAATTAAGTAGCCCAATCTTTAAATAAATTAGTCCATCATTTACTTAATTAGACTTGGCCCAAATTATTTAATGTGAAGCCCAGTAAATTTCTCAATTTGGGCCCGTCTTCTAGCCCAGCGAATTTAATTACTCGGCCCAGAAATTTTATTAATTACTGGTCCAGTTGATTTAAACTTCAGCCCAGTATTTATTTTATTCTGAGCCCACATATTATTAAATTATAGGCCCATAGGTTATTTATTTATTCGGCCCAATTGTTGTATTATTTTCACCCAACCCGGCCCAATACCCGGGCCCAAATCCAGATGTTTCTAATTGTGTAACCTAGACTAAATTGCTAACCTATTCTTCTTCTTCTTCTTCAAGGCAGACGCCTCCTCCCTCAATCCTTTCTCCCTCTCGGCTCTCTCTACGCCCAGCGTCGCCGTTTCTCGACTCACCGCCGGTTCAGGTATGTCCTCTTCCTCTTCCTCTTACACTATTTCTCTCTATTCCTCTCTTTTCCCTTCACGTTTTCTCTCTTTCTTAACTTTTCTCGATCATGCACCGCCCAGCGCCGCACCGTCTTGCTCTCGCGCCGCTCTCTCTCTCTCTTCGCGCAGCGACCATTTATGTGGTTTCTTCATCGCAAAACCAGCAGCGGAGCAGTCTCCGCGTCGCACTCCCATTGCATGCAGCAACGCTGCTGTTCTTGTTCCATCCCCAGGTATCTCCTCTCCCTTTCTGCTCTCCCGTTTCTTCCATTTCTTACCAATAATTCACATTCTGTATTGTTAGTTTCTATTTCGAATTCTTCTGGGAATTAAAGGTCTTGAGCAAGTTTACAATTTCAGATTGGTTTTGGGTGATTCGAGCGATTTCGGATTGGTTCGGGGCTGTCCGGAGCTATCCGGATTCATTCGAGGTGATTCGAGGTTAGTTCGGGGTCGTTCGGAACTGTCCGGGGTGACTCGAGGTCTGCCGGAGCCGTTCGAGGCTGTTTTAAAGCTATCCGGGGTCTGCCGGAATCTGTTCGAGGGCTTGCGAAGCTGTCCGGAGCTGTTCGCCGTCGTTCGGGGCCTGCTCGAGGCCAACCGAAGCTGTTCGGAGTCGTGCGGGGCTGTTCGAGGCTGCTTGAAGCCGTTCGGAGCCTGCTCGAGGCCAACCGAAGTTGTTCGGGGTCTTTCGAAGTGATCCGAGGCTGTCCGGCGCTGCTTGGGTCCGTCCGGGACCATTCGGGGCTGTTTCGAAGTTTGTTCGAACCGTCTGGGGCTAGTGCGAGGATGCTCACGGCTGTGCAACAACCGTGCACCACTGCTTCCTTATTCGCTAGGTATTTTCTTATTTCTCCTTCTTTTATTATGCAGATTATAGATTAGGATACGTCGCATATCAATATTCATCTAAGACTTAGATGTATTCTATTTCTATGTAAATGACATGCTCTTCTTATGTTCAAAGCTACAGCACCTAAATTCAGAGCTTAAGCATTCTAAGTTCATTCCAAAACTGTCATGTTCATGATATATGTGTATTTCTAAGTCCAGTTTTATGGGGCGTAAAATAAATGTTAGAGCTTGAAGTCCTTACCTCCAAGCTGTCTCTTTCCCTCTCGCGCAGCGCTGCTGCTGTTACTTCACTTCTCCTGGTTTTCTTTAAGTTCCAATTTCGGCAGCGTTTTAGTGTAATTGATATTTGGGTGTGGTTTAAGTTAAAATCCTTCCCCTTTTTATAGAGGCTTGAATCCTTATTCTTTACTAATCTTATGCATTTGCCTATTCTTTTGGATTTGTAGTCACGAGTAATTGGTGGAACTTGAAGGGTCACTGTGCAGCTAGGCTTTGTAGGGAGCAGTTGCACGCTAGTTTCTGTTTTATGGAGAATCTAAACAGTTGCATGCTAATGCTTTGCTTATTTGATTTATGGAGTTTCTAAACAGAATCTGCACAGTTGCACACTCCTTTCCATAGAACAAAATCTGAACCATTATCATGTCTTATGTATATATATTATATGTATTACGTATGTTTCTTATATATATATAGTACATCTTTATTTTCCTTTGGATTTGTTATAATTAACTAAATCAATTTGTTTATATTTTGGTAGTCCAATTTCTTAGGCCCAATATAAATAGGCCTCGATAGCATTCCATGTTCATGGCCTATTATTACAATTTCCTTAATTTACATACTTAAATAAACCCCAATAAATAGTATTATTTACTCCAGCAAACAAATGATAAATATATGGACTGAGTTAAATTAAATTTTTATGATGACCATACGTTCAGAATTTGCTTGCCAAGTGGATTATTATAACACTAATTATTACTAATCATACTTCTCATTTTAAACAAATAAGTATTTGTACTAATTTAATACTAATAATGGCACTAATCATATTAGGCATTAATCACCCTCAATGGACTTCCTCGTAAAAGTAATCAGATTAAGTGATGACATTACTATTAAATTACTACAAATGTTTGTTATTCTCAAACTGTTATTAAAACTTGGTCTCGTAAATTTTAATCCAAGTACAAGAAATTTGAGAATTTTAAAGGTTCGAAAATTTTATTTAGGATTAAAAGACGGGATATTACAGACTTCTCGAACTAGAAGCAAAATCCTTGAAATTGCTACCTATGGGGGATGCAGATATTATCTTGGGAATGGATTGGTTGATAGAGAATCACGCCACAATTAGGTGCGAGCAACGAGAGATTTCGTTTCGACCTCCAGGAAAAGAACCTACCTATTTCTATGGTATAGAAATGAAGAAAAAAGATATACCAATAATTTCAGCTCTACGAGCATCCAAGTTGATGAGAAATAAGGATACTCGTGTTTACTTGGTATATTTAATTGAAGATAATAAGAAAGAGAAGTAGATAGAAGAGGTACCGGTAGTTAGAGAATATCAAGATGTATTTCTAGAAAAGTTACCCGGTTTACCTCAGGATAGACAATTAGAATTTACAATTGATTTAGAACCTGGAGCGGCACCTATTTCAAAAGCACCTTATAGAATGGCCCCAAAAGAATTACAGGAATTGAAAGTTCAATTACAAGAGTTTTTGGACTTAGGGTTTATTCGACCCAGTGTTTCTCCTTGGGGAGCACCAGTTTTATTTGTCAAGAAGAAAGATGGTACCTTAAGAATGTGTATAGATGATAGAGAATTAAACAAGCTCACCTTGAAGAATAAATATCCGTTACCTCGGATAGATGATCTTTTCGATCAATTGAAGGGAGCTAGTGTTTTCTCTTAGATTGACTTTAGGTCAGGGTACCATCAGTTGAAAATTCGACACGAAAATATACCTAAGACCGCTTTTCGAACACGATACGATCATTCCAAATTTGTAGTAATGCCTTTTGGCCTAACAAATGCTCCGGCAGTATTCATGGATTTGATGAATCGTGTTTTCCATGAATATCTCGATAAATTCATGCTCGTATTTATTGATGATATTCTTGTGTATTCAAAGAATGAACAAGAGCATGAAGAGCATTTAAGAATTGTGTTAGAAACGTTGAGAGCTGAGAAGTTATATGCTAAATTTAGCAAGTGTGAGTTTTGGATGAGAGAAGTAAACTTCCTTGGACACATAGTTTCAGCAAAAGGAATAAAGGTGGATCCTACAAAAGTACAAGCTGTCCAAGAATGAAAATCCCGTACAACGCAAAACGAGTAAAATTAACTTCAGCCCCGGTGTTGACGGTACTAGAATCAGATAAGGAATTTACTCTTTATACGGATGCATCAAGAAGTGGATTAGGATGTGTCCTCATGCAAGAAGGAAAGATGATTGCGTATGCTTCAAGACAATTGAGACCACATGAACTTACTTATCCTACGCATGACTTAGAATTAGCTGCTGTGATTCATGCTCTGAAGATTTGGAGGCATTATTTGTATGGATCGAAATGTAAAATTTTCTCTGATCATAAAAGCTTAAAGTATTTCTTTGAACAGAGAGACTAGAACATGCGACAACGGAGATGGCTTGAGCTTGTTAAGGATTACGATTGTGAAATCAAATACCATCCAAGAAAAGCAAATGTAGTGGCTAACACATTAAGTCGAAAAAGCCAAAGTACCTTAAGTGCTATTCTCACTCAAGAAGAAGAATTGCTTAAGGAATTCGATAAGATGAGGATAGAAATGGTGTTACCACCTGAAACAACAGAAATTATTATATCAACTCTTGTTGTTGTACCTGATTTAAGAGCAAGAATTGTAGAAGCTCAGCGACAAGATGAGCAATTAGAGAAACTACGAGTGAGAATCAGAACAGAGAAATTGCAAGATTATCATGAAGCGGAGGATAATGCAATCATGTTCAGAGATAGGATATGTGTGCCTAATGATGAGAAAATAAAGAATGAAATTATGGATGAAGCTCATAACTCACTTTATACCTCTCATCCGGGAAGCACGAAAATGTATCAAGATCTCAAACAAAAGTTTGTGTGGGTCGGAATGAAGAAAGAAATAGCTTCATTCGTAGAACGGTGTTTAGTTTGTCAATAGGTCAAGGCGTTACATCAGCGACCATATGGAAAGCTGCAACCTTTGGAGATTCCTGAATGGAAATGGGACCATATAGCTATGGACTTTGTAACTGGTCTACCTAGGTCGAGACGAGACAATACAGTTATATGGGTCATAATTGATCGACTTACCAAATGCGCTCATTTCATCCCAATTCCTGCTAATTATGGAGCTAACAAGCTGGCACAACTATACGTTCGAGAAATAGTTCGCCTGCATGGAGTGCCTGTATCCATTACGTCCGACAAAGATACCAAATTTACTTCTCGATTTTGGACGAGCTTTCAAGAAGAGTTGGGAACGCGCTTGAATTTCAGCACAGCCTTTCATCCACAAATCGATGGTCAAACAGAAAGAACGATCCAAACACTAGAAGACATGCTCAGAACAGTTGTATTAGATCGAGGCGAGCAATGGGAACAAGCCTTACCGTTAGTAGAGTTTGCGTATAATAATTACTATCAAGCAACGATTAACATGGCGCCATATGAAGCTCTTTATGGTAAGAAATGCAGATCATCTCTCTACTGGGATGAAGTAGGAGAAAGAAAAGTTTTGGGACCAGAAGCGATAGAAGAAATGATCAAAATCGTACGGCAGATAAAGAGAAGAATTCAAGAAGCTCAAGATCGTCAAAAATCATATGCAGATATTCGTCGAACCGAATTGAGTTTCGAAATAGGAGATAAAGTTTTCTTAAAAGTTTCTCCTACCAGAGGGGTGCATCGATTTGGTATAAAAGGAAAACTAAAACCGAGATTTATTAGACCATATGAAATACTAGAAAAAGTAGGACCTGTAGCTTACAGGTTAACATTACCGCCAAATTTTGGTAATGTACATAACGTGTTTCATGTGTCGCAATTGCGAAAGTATGTGTTTGATCCAAAACACATTGTCCATCAAGAAGAAATAGTTCCTGAACCAGATTTAAGCTATGAAGAAAAGCCTGAATGCATCTTAGATCGAAAAGAACAGAAACTAAGGAATAAATCTATTTCTTTAGTAAAAGTGCAATGGAAGCATCATGGTTCAGAAGAAGTAACATGGGAACTAGAAGATCGAATGAAGGAAAAGTATCCCGAGATATTTAATCAAGGTACTAAATTTCGGGACGAAATTTTTTTAATGGGGAGGGAATGTAATATCCTCAAATTTTAATTAGTACTTAATTGCTAATTTGAGATTTAATGAGGCTGTGCATCCTTAAGAGATAAAAATAAGAAAATTTAAAACTAAGATATATAGTTGTAATTGGTGAAGATAAGTAACCTAAGTGTTATTTAAGCATGATTTAGAGGAAGTGTTAACATATTATGGATAATCATAATATGATAAGATATAATAAAATAAAGTAAGAAAAAGAAAAATCTAGAACATGGTAGAAATTTGGATAATTATCAAATTTAGTTAATTCTAAATAAAATTTATTATTATATATAAAAGAAATCTAGTGTCACTATTCATGATAAACATCAAAATATTCATCTTCTCCTTCCTTCAATTTTTGAAAATTCACCATAGCCAACTGTTGTGAACCCCATGAATTTATATTTGTTTTGATGATGTTCCTCGAAACTACACTTTAATGTTTTATGTATTGGCAACCAGGTAGTCATTATTATCTATTAAGAAATATCTTAAATGTCAAAGAAGTAGATCGTTTTCAACATATAAATAACGATCTGTATTATTCTAGTAAAAGGTATCTTGGACTCAATGACTACTAAGATAACAAGTCTCTCCTATTGTAAGTCAGCTAGCTCCTAATGTAGGTGTGCAGATCCTTTTTGGTATATTAATAACGATCTGCCTTCTATGTAAACAGCTCGCTGACATTTATACTTGTTATTGGTTTCGTTTTTTTTTATTAATATATTAACAGATCACAAATGTAAAAGTGGTTTGAAGTTTCAAACACACTTATAACGATCTTGTTCTATAGACTAGAATTAGCTTAGAAAATAGAATTTACTTGTAACTTATAACAAGTGAATAAGCAGTTGATTCCTCAAAGTCAGCCCGCTGCTTGGAACCTCTAGCAGATCGTTTTCGTCGATGACAAATGGATGGGCAGCTAGTTCTAAAAAATTAGCCCACTGCTCGAACGCCAACAACATTATTTCGAGTCATTACTAGAGGCGGATGCAACTCGTTCCAAATGATTGCATCAATTTGAAGTCATCTCAAGCAGCAGATCGTTTGTGTCCAAAAACGATCTTATCATCTCTACCATATATATATAGCAGATCGTTTTATACCAAAAATGATCTGGTCGTTACATTCAATGGAGAACCGAAGAGATGAAGTTACATCACAATGGACAACGAGCTGTTATGACATCAAGTTCAAGCTGCTCCTCACAGTAACTACGGTAGACTCCCGACATACCTAAATTTGTCACAAGTCAACCACTCCGTGTATTGTCACATCAACAGCATGCTTTAAGGAATGAAGTACAAGAAAATCAAAACTACTGTACGAAGGATCATTCCCAGTATGGCAATACATTGGGAAATCTCATGAAAGGTCGTAATCACTCTCATTTAGCAGCACGTGTCTCAACCTCACTGCCATGCATTTAATGCAGCCATTAATGCGTTGAAAAAGAGTACCATCGTCTCCAACGGATAGTTTCTTCATTGAGGCTATAAATACCACCTTCACCTCCAGAAAGAAGCACGAGAATTCAAGCTATTATCCTGCAATTACTCTGCTCAAAAATCTTCAAGCTCTCAACGCTCTAAACACATCCAACCTTCAAGAATTCTCTATTTGTTGGTCCCGAAAGAGCAAGGTTTGGTGTATGGGGGGGGGAATACACCAAATACTAACTTTTCAGTTTACTTGACGTTTTATAAGAGAGCTCAAGCTATTCTATACAAGAAATTGCTTGGCAGTGACTAAACAGATCGATATGCAGATCAGTAGCTGATTTAGTCCAAACAGATTACTCTCTTAGTGAAAACACTTAGTAGACAATAAGAGTGATCTTATTACTTTCTGAGTGTAGAGTGAGTGCGGAATAATGGTGGATTTAGTGAATGCTCTTGTTTAGAAAACCTTAAGAAGTTAATCAGATCGTTTAAGCAGATTGTTTGAGAATGCAGATTATATGATAGTGCAGAGGGTTAGAATAATAAACAACAGATAATAAAGAATGCAGGAATGTAAAGTACACAGTTGTTTAACGTGGTTCGGGAAATCCCTACGTCCACGATCTGGTCAAAACTAGACCAGATTATCCACTACTAGGATACTCTGCTTCTTTATACTCGTGGAGAGCGAGTCACAAGTACCAATCACAACTAGAGTGATACTTATGCACGAATGAAGGGTCGTGTCCCTTTACAACAGATTACCTCTACGTTACCACTAGAAAACTACTAGCTAGCAGGGTGATCTCCTTTCTCTCGACAAGACAGACTTGAATCGAGGTGGTTGGTGTGATGTAGAATCACGAGATGTTGAAGCTCTAAGTCTGGAATGCAGAAAACTTGAAGGATAATTGCAGTATAGCTCGTGCGTGTTCTCTCTCTTTTTCCAGATTGTTGTCTTCAATTATATAGGCTTTGAATTTTAAATTCTAGCCGTTTGTTGATTGGCGTGAGATAGATGGTATATTGCCAATCAATGGTTTCCATCATATCTGTTCTTGCCATATAGGAAAGGTTGACTCAATCTTTGATTTTTGGAGATCAGATTGTTAACGGTCTCTTTCCTTATTTGTTTTAATCGTAGATCTTCTTTCCAAACCCTGTTGGATGGACCTTGATCTTCACGTGGCAAGTGCATATGATGTTGTAGGATGATGTCAGCTAATGACTTGATGACTCAATCGCTCTGGTTCATCGCTGTAGGTATCGATCTGGTCATCGATCTGGTCACTGTCTGTTACAGCAGATCGATTCTTCTTTGGCATAAAGCAATGACTTTCATCCTATTCTAGTTTGAGAATGACTTCTATAGGAATATATCCTTTACATTTTAAGTCATCTCCTAATCTGTTCCATAACAGAAATCACCTTATCTATAGTGATCTGTTTTTACACGAGAACAGGTTAAACATAAAGAACAGCTAAGTGTGTTTCGAGAGACCATCATCAACACTAATCTTAGGGTTCCCAACACTATTATGTTTATTATTTTGAAGATTTACTTTCTGGAAATTTGTTATTTACCAAAACCAAGTTTTGATCTAGTTTTGATCCAAAAGTTGTAAGATTTAGATTGTAGTTCTTCAATCTAAGAAGTGTAATGTCAAGTTGTTATCTAGTTTTGATAAAACTTGAGGCTCGTACTCAACGAGTAAAAAGAAAGGAGACATAGTGGATTTCGATCTAGTTTTGATCGAGCCGTGGACGTAGGGAAAGTTTATCCCGAACCACGTTAAATATCTTGTGTTCTTACTTTCTGTTTTACATTGTTATCATCTTCTTCATACTCTTGCA
The DNA here is from genome assembly GCA_026898415.1 of Leonotis leonurus. Lineage (NCBI taxonomy): Eukaryota > Viridiplantae > Streptophyta > Magnoliopsida > Lamiales > Lamiaceae > Leonotis > Leonotis leonurus. The sequence continues at coordinate 441,117 of JAPKLX010000214.1, forward strand.
TTTAAATCTTGGTTGATAATTTCTCCAAAGAAAGAAAACGTTTTCCACCTTAAAAAGAGCATTAACCACCATATTCCGCACACAACTTTAATCAAGTTTAAATCTGTGTTCATCACTCTTGATTATTGTTATTCACGCATAAGGTATTATTTGAGTAAGACTTAATCTTCCTAACAAAAAGATTTGTTTTACTAATCCTAGCTATCTTAAGTTATTAAGAGTGCTAAAGCCTTATATTTTAGTTGTGAACAAGAAAACCTAAAAGTTGTGAATTGGTGTATTCCCCCCCCCCCCATACACCAATCTAGCTCTTTCGGGACCAACAAGTGGTATCAGAGCAGTGGTCCATCTTGACCATTATTTCTATTTCACAGGAGATTATCTCTGTGTGGTCATCTTGGATAGATCTTGAAAACGTTTTCACAGCATATTGCACTTGCATTTATTTAACCATCTACCTTGATATGAAGATTGGAGCTTCAGACTGGAAATGTGTCTTAGAGCTCATCATATCAAGATGTGGTCAGTTATCACCAATAGTCCAATCAAAATCATGCACAAACATTCTGCTGAGATAAAGGATGGAACTGGACCCACTCCCACCGTTGAACTAGTCGAAAATGAAAAAGACATGGATGACTACACAACGGAGGAAAAGAAAGAAGCAAGTCTAGACGACTATGCAAAAGGATTGATTTCCAGCACAGTTAAGGGAATCTACCTAGCTAAGATCCGACGTCTCAAAACAGCAAAAGAGATGTGAGATGTACTGCGAGAGATCAGCATGGGATCCGATGTGATCCAAGAAAACAAATTGTCCATAGCATGTAACAAGTACGAAGAATTCAAAATGAAGCAAGGAGAAACCATTGCTCAAATGAAGAACATGTTCACTGAAATCCTGATAGAGATTGACGCTATTGACAAAGACAAATACACACAGCGTGAAAAGAATCTCAAAATCATCCGAGCTCTACCTGCTAGCTGGGAAATATATTCTGCTATGCATCCCATGATGCCAGAGTTCAACTCTCTCACTATTGATGCGTTATTTGATTTGCTAACGGGCAATGAGTACGAAATTAATCGTATTCATGGTCATTTTAATTCTTCTCTTAGCAAACCGTCTGTTGCAGGAATGAAAGACAAGGAAACTGCCCTTAAGGCCAAGTTAAAAGAAAAGGAGGTGGAAAGAAAGTCTACACCAGCTGTGGTGGTAAAAGACTCGTCAAGTTCGGATGATGAAAACTACCCCACCAAGAACTACTTTGAAGAATACTCACTCATGGCTCAACGATTCCAGAAGATGGAGCTAAGGGCAAACCGATACAAGCGTCTCTACAAAGATAACAATCGAAACTTCAAAGGAAGAGATCGATCGAGAGATCGACCCGATAAGAAAAGTGAAGTAAAAACTAACTCCTCATATATTAAAGCTGACCTATCTGAATTCTCTTGTTTCAAGTGTGGTAGGAAAGGTCATTTTAAAACAGATTGTCCAGACATCTCCAAGACAAAAAGAGAAGAACTCAGAAACAAGCGAGACAAAAAGCTTAGAGAACAACGTAAAGCTATGCTTGCCAAAGAACAAGCCGCTACAAGCACATTAACCGACAGCTCGTCTGAGAACGATGAAGCCTTTTTAGCAAATGAACTGGATCTTGAATGGGATTAATGCCTCATGGGTCATGACAACGGACTCGACAACAATGAGGTAGAAAATAATTATTCTTCTCCTATTTCTAACTCACCTTTATATGACTCGGGTGAAGAAGAAGAGATAGATGAAGAAGATGAAGACGATCTGTCCATTGAAGACTTCACCAAGCTCATGGAAGATCATGCGAGATTGAACAAGATGTTCAAACATGCGATAAAAGAGAATGGAAGAATTGCAAACACTATTCAAGAGATGAAAGAAATCAGCAGCTCATTCAATGATAGGGAAAACGCTCTACTCAAACAACTCAAGGACAAGAGCGAAGAAAATTATACTTTGAATGCCAAGATTTCTGATCTCATTGATCGAGAAGCTTCCGCACAACGAAAGGTCGATGATTTGAGTGCCATGGTTAATCACTCAATACACAAAAAGGAGGATATGATTCAACTCATCAACGACATGCAAAGAAGAGCTGCAGACCGTACCGGAATTGGTTTTGACGGAGTTGGCAAAGGACCACCAAAAGGGAAATTTGTCAAAGAAAAAGGAAAAGACAAAATAGTGAATCTCAACAATAATGCAAGACAACCTCAAGCTATCTTGATCAAGAATCAAAGCCAACCACAACACAAATTCACCACTCAAGGGGTTGGGTTTCAACAAAGAAAGCAGCCTGCTCAAAAGGTTGATCAATCTGCTCAACTTATTCATCAGCGAGCTCCTCAGCCATTCAACCAGAGGCAACGATCTGCCCCTCACAAACAATATGCTCCTAGAAAACAAGTTGTGCCCAATCAACTACCTGCTAAGAAGAAAGTCGTGTATATTGACTTTAGTGGCAAACAAATCAGACCTTCACAAAATGTTACTATTATTAGGCAGATTTGGGTTCCAAAAGGAACTTGGTCCACTAACAAAGCACCCTCATTCTGTAGGGTAGCTAAATAAATTTTCATTGCAGGATAGGAGATCGATGAGAAGAAAGCGCACAGCTCGGGGCGCAGTATGGATTCTTGACAGCGGTTGTTCCAAACATATGACATGCAACAACGAGATGTTATCCAACTACAAGGAAAGCAATGGACCAATTGTAACCTTTGGAGGAGACTCGAAAGGATATACAAGAGGTTATGGCGATCTCTATGTTGGTAACACAATTATTCAGAATGTATCTTATGTTGAAGGACTAAATCACAATCTATTTTCAATTAGCCAATTTTGTGCTAATAACAAGAGAGTAGAATTTACCGCTAATAAATGTCTAGTAAAGAACTTGGAAGGAGAAGAAATTCTTCTTACCGGAATTTTGCAGGACAGATTGTACATTGTATAATGGAATGAACAGACTGAAACTTGTCTTGTAACTGCATCAAATTCCTCCACCAGCTGGCTATGGCACAAACGCTTGAGCCATCTCAACTTCAAGTCAATCAACAAACTGGTGAAAAATAACCTAGTTGAAGGTCTGCCTATTCAAATCTATGACAAGGATCACATATGTGAAGCTTGCCAAGCAGGAAAACAAACAAGAGCATCATTTCCTACAAAGGCAGCTCACTCCACTTTAAGAATATTGGAACTTCTACATCTAGACCTTTTTGGACCTGTATCTCCATTAAGTGTAAACGGTAGAAAGTATACTCTTGTTGTTATTGATGATTTCTCTAGATTTACTTGGGTTGTGTTTATGTTCAAGAAAAAGAAAACTCTGGAGAAACTGCCAGATCTTCTTAACAAACATTCAAATCAAAAGGAGACATCCATCATAACCATTCGATCTGATCGTGGAACCGAATTCATCAATCACATGATCGAAGGATACTGCTCAAAAATGGGAATTCAACATCAAACTTCAGCAGCTCGTACACCACAACAAAATGGGATTGTGGAAAGGCGCAACAGATCTCTCAAGGAGGTTGCCCGAACTATGCTAAATGAGATCAACCTCCCTAAGAAATTCTGGGCAGAAGCAGTTAACACAGCCTGCTATACTCAAAATCGATCTGTGGTCACAAAACGACATGGAAAAACTCCATATGAGCTGTGGAATAACATGAAGCCTTGAATCTCATACTTTAGATCATTTGGATGTAAATGTTACATTCACAACAATGGGAAAACTCAATTAAATATATTTGATAGCAAAAGTGATCAAGGAATATTTTTGGGATATTCTGAGATCAGTAAAGCTTATAGAGTTTTTAATAAAAGAACCCTTGTTGTGGACGTAACACCACATGTTATTTTTGATGAAGCCAATTTTGAAGTTTCATGAACAGATAGCGTTTCTTCAAAAGATGATCTCTCTCACTCAACGTTGAGAAATTCCACAGATAGACTCATCGATGACATTCTTCTATGGAGTCCACGAAGAGATGAAGATGAAGAAGAAGCTAATAATCAACCTGCTGGAGAAAAGCCACAGCAAGGGGGAACAGATGGACAACTCTCTCATCTAGGGGGAACAAATGAAGGGGGAACTTCACATGAACATTCTCAACCATCTGTTGATGAACAAAACACTCAATCTCCCCCTCCCTCAACTCAACAACCATCTATTCCACAATTGGTAAATGAAGTATCAAGCATTGATTTAAATACTAACGATCTCTTTGATGTACCTACCATAGATCATCCTGAATTCGAGAATCCACCCAATGAAATGGAAATCGAAGTATCTGTGGATGAAATGAAAAGACGAAGAAGATGGGTAGATAGCCATACATTTGATCTCATTGTTGGGAACCCAACAGATAGAGTCAAAACGAGACGCATGCATGGAGAAAGTGCACTACTAAGTTGCTATCTTGCACACACCGAACCAAAGAACATCGAAGAAGCCTTGCAAAGTGCAGATTGGATCAATGCCATGCAAGATGAATTAAATGAGTTCAAGATAAATGATGTGTGGTACTTAGTGGATCGACCTCATCATCAAGGTGTGATTGGAGTCAAATGGATATTCAAGAATAAAAGAGATTAATCGGGTGAAGTAGTAAGAAACAAGGCAAGGCTAGTCGCAAAAGGTTATTGCCAACAAGAAGTGATAGACTTTCATGAGACATTTGCACCTGTTGCAAGACTAGAAGCCATCAGATTGTTTCTTGCTTATGCAGCTTTCCAACGCTTCAAAGTATTCCAGATGGATGTAAAAAGTGCATTTTTGAATGGGATTATAGAAGAAGAAGTCTACTTGGAACAACCACCTGGGTTTGAAGTTGAAGATGAACACAAGGTGTACAGATTAGTTAAAGCAGTGTATGGATTAAAACAAGCTCCTCGAGCTTGGTATGAAACACTATCCACATTTTTACTTCAATCGGGATTCAAACGAGGATCAGTAGACAAGACGTTATTCACCATCAAAGTCCAAGACTATATCCTTTTAGTTCAGATTTATGTTGATGATATTATTTTTGGATCCAAATCTGAATTCCTTTGTAACAAGTTTAGTAAGCTAATGCAGGACAAGTACAAGATGTCAATGATGGGAGAAATGAACTTCTTCATAGGCTTGCAAGTCAAGCAATCTGCTGATGGAATCCTAATTAATCAATCCAAATACATCAACGATCTCATCACAAAATTTGGTGTTAAAGATTGCAAACCAGCAAAAATCTCAATGCAAACTAATGGACAAATTGGTCCTGATGTACTTAGGAAGGCAACAAATATCACACAGTATCGTGGTATTATCGGATCTCTTTTATATCTTACTGCAAGTCGACCTGATATTACTTTTGTTGTTAGTCTTTGTGCTAGGTATCAAGCTAGTCCAAAGGAATCCCACTTAGAAGCAGCCAAAAGAATATTGCGTTATCTCAAAGGGACCATTGAAATAGGTTTATGGTATCCTTGTGATGATAATTTTGTATTAACTGGTTATTCTGATTCTGATTATGTAGGTTGCAAGCTTCATAGAAAATCCACATCTGGGACTTGTCAATTTCTTGGAAGCAAGCTCATCTCATGGTTTTCTAAAAAGCAAACTTCGGTTGCAACCTCTACAATAGAAGCAGAATACATGGCTGCAGGCAGTTGCACCGCACAAATTTTATGGCTCAAACAGCAGCTCAAAGATTACGAAGTACAGATTGACGCAGTTATAATATTTTGTGACAGCTCGAGCGCCATAGAAATAACACAAAATCCAGTACTTCATACTTGATGCAAATACGTGGATGTTCGTCATCATTTTATTCGTGATCAGGTTGAGAAGAATAACATCAAGATAGAGAAAATTCACACGGATGTGCAGCGAGCTGATATTCTCACAAAAGCATTACTCGAAGATAGATTCAAAATGCTTTGTGTAAAACTGGGATTAATAAATCTTGAAATTGGTACAAGTGTTGATAACAGCTAGCTGGTGGTAAAAAGCTATCTGTTATCACACCTTTAATTCTAGCTACCTATTTACTAAGTTTTAATGTGCTGTTAAACTTGTGCTTAATCTGAAGACAATAACATACTTTACTTTGAAAATTTACAGCCTGCCGTTTAGTTAAAAACACAGAGCAGATCGTTCAAAGAAGAAAAACGACCTGCTGCCCAACCTCAAATGCTGCAAGTTGCATGAAAGTAAAAATGGACAGCCAACTGCTGATGTCAAGAATAGCAGATTGTTATTTATATATTAAAAACGATCTGCTGGAAGAATTAATCAAGGGGGAATCAATTTCATTTATTTCTCCAACTCTTTGATCATTTATGACTAATGATTACTAATAAAACTAATTAATTGTAAGATATGTCAAACGCCAGTGTGTCAGACTAGGTGACGGATAAAGTGCAATTCATTTAATGTTGCAGTCTTCGATTAGTGTTTCGAGACAATGATGTGACTACCATAAAGGCGGTAGGTCACCCATCAAAGTATTGCTCCCACACACCAACACTTTCTTTCTCAGCCTGCTTTGTCCTCACTGACTGGCTGACCCAGGACACTTCCCAGTAGGTCACCCATCATAGTATTGCTCCAAGCCAAGCACGCTTAACCTTGGAGTTTATACTAAGGGGTCACCTGAAAAGATGATGCACCATGTTGGTATGAGTAGTACTAATCAATTCATTTAACCTCTCGTCAGCAATGGTAGTGCAGGCCCTTTTCGACTGAGGCAGGCCGCACTCCCATAAGTTCTCTCGGGTACAATACACGGAGGACCCCCCCTCCGGGAGGTGCTGGAGTCCACTTCCCAACAAATCTCAACCGTTACTTGTTATTACTTTTATCTGTTTTAATCCAGATCGTTCATTACTTGATTATAAATAGGTGTATGTTTGACTGTTCCTCTTACACTCTCAAAAATTCCCTCTCTCTCAAAACTAAACCGCCATTGTTATACTCGAGCTTTCGAACTACTCTTCTGCAACTCTATACTTCAAACCTTTCAAATCTTCGCAAAATGCCTGCTTCTGAAGCAAGTTCTTCATCTTCACAAACACCTCCGATTTCTTTGTCGGATATGCTACATTCCATTGAGGCAAAATTATCGCCTGAGCCTCGTGCCGTACTCGCACATCATGGGTTTCGAACCCTAGATGTCTTATTTAGCAAAATAGAGGCTTGCAAAGGTTAAAAACCCATGAAAATGTTAACTCGAATTTAATCTTTGTACTCATATGCTTTTCACTGCTTTATGTCTATTAAACATTTTGTGTGCCCTATAAGTTCTCTTAACCCTGTGAAATCCCCTATATGACATAACTAGTTCATTGTGATTTATGCTTTATGAGTTCTCACGCTTACATGTGTCTATATTTAGGGTTTCACAAAATCATAACCATGGAACCAGACTACTTTCTGCCACGTCAGATTGCAGTGTTTTACTGTTCGTGGATGGTTGACGATAGAGAAGAATATACAGTCAAAATTCCAATTGGAAAGTCAAAGGAGGACAATATTCGCACAACAGTCATAGAGATGATTCTACAGACTTATCATTTGAGTGATGACGGTGACATAGTAATTGACGAAGTCTCAGATGCTCAGATCCATGAAGCACTTGACTTTATTCTTGCTCATCCATTCCAGTGGACTGGAAAGGCGTTTAATCGATCGCTAATTCTTCCTCGCTATCGAATCCTACTCGATTTCGTTCAAAAGGTGTCTCTTGGGCACCAAGGGACATTTGATTCGGTGACAGCAGGCAAACTCAAGGTGCTGACCGCAGTCTTATTTAATCTCAATGTAAATTGGGCCAGATCGTTGTTAAAGCTCATTGTTGATGAAGAACAACAGATTGATATCCGTCAAGAAAGTGATGGAAATTGCACGAGGATAAACATCAAGCGTCCTCTTCGTCTCTCCACAAAACTCAGTACAATTATTGCTGGATTCTTCCAGAGGGACAAATGGCACAAATTAGTTGATTTTAGCAAGGACTGGATTTTACTAAGGACAAGACATCAAATGGAAATGTCCTTGGGAGTGGCTTCACAAATTTTTCTCAAAATCACCGATGAAAAGATGAAACAAGCTCTCATTCTCATCGGGCAATCAAATCCCGAATGGGTAATACCAACGAAGAAACCAGAAACGGTAGGAGCAGCAGCAGCAGCAGCAGTACAAGCACACGAGACAGCAGCTGAAGATCGACCTGCCAAGAGGAAGGCAGCTGGTAACCCCAAACCAGCTGTTGCTGCTAAGAAAGCTAAAAAGCCAAAAGCTTCCTAGGAAGGAAAGAGCAAACCCATTGCTCGGAATTTGGAGGATGAATTGGAAGCAACAATTGATAAATTGAAGGAATCGACTGCTCCAGAAATAAATGAAGCTGAATTGGAACTTAACATACACGAGCAGCCCGCTGATAATGTTGAAGAGCGATTGAAAGGAGCTCAATTACTTTTCCAACAGCTACAAAAACAGGCAACAGAGTGTGCTCAAATCAATGCCTGGCATCAAGCTTACCCCAACAACTTTTCAAATGGCTCAAAGATTCCAAACTTATTTGGAAATAAGAGACTACAAATTCTAAATTTTGGAGGCCATTCTACTACTCCTCTCCATCAGCGAGCTGAAGGCTGAGAAAACTAAACTGCAAAAATATTTTGGATTTCTAGATGTACCAGATGCAAGATAGTACTTTTGTACGTATGTCTTGACCAAGATGAAAGAGGAGGCTACCACTCTCAACGTTGATCTGGCTCCCCTTTATGTCAACGAACACTATCTCTATAACTTCGCAGTCGATCTTTAATCGGGTGATTTTGATGAGTTATTCAATTTTGAAGATAAAGTTACTGAGCATGTAATGGCCCGTAAAATTTCTTTCTAATTATCATGTATCAGAAATCGCGATAATAAAATTTCGCTGTATATATTAGATTGTTGATTTACTAATTGATTAGTAGCAATCGTTTCCGTGCACATTATAGTCTTTGTTTAATGATAGAAATTTTGTAAGCTCGTTTTGATGATGAGATTATTTAAAATGGCGAGCTAATTAAAGTATTTCGGTGCATGATCGAAGGTTATAGTTAAATAAGATAATTAAATTACTTAGCTTGTGTTAATAAATAATAAGATGGTATGGTTATATATACCATAGAAGGGTATGCAAATGGTTATTTTAATATGGAATGATGTATAAGGGATTATAGTTTAAATCCTTATTAATAAAATTTGATTGGATTATTATTAGTGGTATTGTTACTTAATAAGATGTTATGAGCAGTATTTAAAGGAGATATCTAGTAAAATGCTAATTATCCATCATTAAGAGGATTAACACTTGTGTATATGAAGCAAGAAACACAACTACACGTCTGTTTTATATATATGTGTCCATTTACATTCATAGCTAGATTGCAAGTATAGAAGTGATAGGTATAAGAAAAAGGGATGTACAATAAGTATATATATATATATAGAGTACAGTAGCACAGAAGGTGTATGTACACATATGTACTAGCTGCAGACTGCAGGAATAAGAAGAAGTGGGAGATAAGTATTGTTTCAACTGTAATAATAATACATTTATGAGTCCTTATAATAAGGAACTGGCTACTGCACACTCTCGCCCCAACTTTCTGTGGTTTCATACTAGTGAAGTAAGAGGAAAATGCAGAAATAGTAAATACAAGGGGGAATGAAACAGCTTAGCAACCGGTCAAGCTACTCATCTTCACCACTCCAAGATTTTATCTGCAACATGAGAAGATATCACATTAATGTGATGCCCCATAAGTCAATGAAACCAGCAATACAGCATAACACTCGAGTTATATCAAATACATAGATAGCTAGAGTAAATCATATAGAGGGCACATAGGATAGATGCAATTTAAACCAACAGTTTTCCTACATATACACTTAGAAGCTCTATTAGCAACCCTTCTCTATTTCAAAGCTCAGTTTTCATATACAAAAATCCTACGAAGAAGACTCCTATCCACTAAGAGGCCTTTTCCATTCCAAGTTCCAAAAGTAGTAAGTTAAAGCAGAAACCTCCAACCCTTCATCTTAGTGTTAAAAACTCTCAACTCAATCTATTATTTTGTTGCTTTTACAGAAGAAACACCAAAGAACCCCTAATCAGACATCTACAGTAAGTATAAGCTGTCCCTTTTATTTTAAGCCTAGAACAAAAACATGCGTAGGAAGATGTTCTAGGCTAGCAAAGCATGCTTACATATTTTCTTTTATGCCTCAGAATTCAAAGGATTTTGCTTATATGCTTTGAATATTTAGAACCTATACACTCTCATACAGAAATGCAGAACATTTAGAACAAAGAAATTAGAAACTTTTAAGGTTTAAGTTCAGAACTAGCAGATCAAGAATTTAGAGAACTAAGAAGCTTTTAGATCCTAAGTTAGTTAGAAACAATGAACATACACAGAACTTGCACAGAACAGAACACATAGACAGATTATACCTATATACATTATACATATACAGATTTAGGAGCAGGACATATGAACTGTGGTATAGCTAGATTCTGAATTTTATATATATCTTGAACTCATGTCTTTAGATTGGACTCAAGCTCCAGAATACTCAATACTTTTATATCTCTAGAACCTAATCAACACACCATTTACCTCCATAAATAAGAAACCAACTCAAGGGTGTTAATCTCAGTAATTAAAAGACAGAAACAACCTCAGCAGCAACCAAACTCCAGAACCCACCCAACGTACCACTCAGAACAATATCAGCAACCATTATGTGTTCCTCAGCCAAGAAAGAACCAAATCAAGGTCAGAACTCATTTAAAATGTTAAGCGAAACAGAACCTGAAACTCGTACCTAAACGGAAACTTCATCCTAATTCACAACCCAAATTCAGAATTTAACTAAAGAAATAGCCAGATGTTTTATTCAGGAACTCAAAAGAGTTTTAACTACAGATAACAAAGGAATTAAATCCATATTCCAAGAATCTAAAAATCTGAAATCCCAAATTAGAGCAGAACTTATAAAAATCTCTGAAACAAAAACGTGAAAGAGAAGAACATGCATCCCAATATAAAATCCAAAATATAAGAACAGAAATTCGAAACCTAAAAGAAATACAGAGGTCGAAGAGTATAAGGAAAATTTGGGGAAAAGAGATTTTTAAAATTGAAAAGGGAGTAGGAAATTCTACCTTGAAGCCGCTGGGAAGGAGATTTTTAGCTGTTGCAGCGACCGAGAGAAAAGGAGTAGCAGCCGAGGAGATCGATTTGAGGGAGAAATTGAAGGCAGAGAGTTAGAGATGGTGAGATTTGTGAAAATTTTAGAAAAATAACTAAAAATCTAAAACTAGAAATTTGGGAATTTAGAAAGAGAAAGGAAATTACCTCCAGAAGCGTCGAAGAGGAAGGAGACCGAAAGAGAAGAGGGACAAAGCTGCGTCGCTGCCGATGGAGGGAAGACAAAGAGCGACAGAGAGAGAGAGAACTCGAGATAGAGGAATGACGTTGGAGAAGAACAGAGACAACGACGTTGGAGAACGAGAAAGACGATGGAGAGGAATAGAGTGTGAGGATTTATCTAGGGTTACGGGAGAATTGAGAGTTGCTGAGAAGATGGGTCGTGTACTGAGAGTATACCGGTTATGAATTTTATAAAATGGGCTATTTTAGAGTGGGCCAATTTGGGAGAAATTAGAATGGGCCAGATTGTAGAATTTTCTCATGGGCCGAAATTAAATCGATTGGGCTGAATAAAATTTAATAAATATGGGCCTCTTAATTGTGTAAAGTGGGCCCAGATTGGGTATTAAAAATGGGTTAATTTATCCCTTAATTATGGATTAGTAGGAGACCCCTAAATGGTGATTAATTAAATAAATACTAACCATTAGAGCTTTGAATAAGCATTCAGATTAGAATTTATTTAATTCGAGTAAGTTACCTCGAATAATCATAATCCCTGTTATTAAACTATTTCGGTTAAGTATCTTGACTAAGTATAGTATCTTAATTAGATAAAATGACTTAGAATATATATTAGGGAGATTCAGTAATTAGATAATTATTAGAACTCTTTAATAATGATAGTTGCATTAACTACTAAGGACTCGATTTTAAATCGAGTAATAATCAGAATAATTCATGAAATAATAGCATATTATTTCATTTTAATTAGATACGTCAATTAATACTCACGATGAGTATTTTCCCTCTTAATTACGATTAAGGTGCGGCGAAGGGAAATTTCAGTCGAATTGCACCAGATTTTCGTTAGATGAAGAAGCATATCAGGTAGGCTTTCTTTTACAAATAAAATCGCATGCGTTGTACCAAAGTATGATTTTCGCTTAGAAATGCTCTAGAATTTTAAATGTTATGAAGTATTGCATTGTCGAAAATATTTGTATTTTGGTATGATGCGTATCTGTTGAACAATTAATCGATTTCGGGCCTTTAAAGATTTATATCTTTTAAGGCTAGTGTACACCAGAACTGTGAGTCATCTTAGCGGGTTGGCCGGTTCAGTGTTCGCGGAAAGTGGCCACTTTCCCGACACACAGAATTACAGATATGTTTGATTACTCCAGAACTTAGACTGGCCAGTCGAATTTTTAAGATCACAAGAATTTAGTGAACATAGGTTCTTTAGTGACAAAAATCCCTATGTTGCACTATATTACGGCAATTGCAAATATATCAGTACGAATGTGATTTTGGCATGTGTTTACTGAGTACTTTCGTACTCAGCCCTGCATATATTTATAAATGTGCAGGTTAAGTCGTGATGACGAAGTGGAAGGCTCGGCAGGGGTTTTTGTCAAGCTCTTGTTGTTTTACTCTCGGTGATTTATATGTCGTCATACATATAAATCTAGATCATGATCCAGTTTCCGCTGCCAGACTTTTGTTTTAGATCTGAGAACTTTTTAGCTATCTATATTGCTTTCGAACTATGTAGTACAGACTTGTACTTGTTTCTATATTTTCTTGACGTTGTTTTAACTTCCTGATGACTTCAAACGTTAAGTTTTCGTTGATGTATGGAACTTCGGTCTCACAACTCTATCAGAATCCTCCCCTTTGATGTACGTTTCGCGTTATATCTGTTTATCAATACTTTCGTTTCATTTTCCTTATCCGTATTTCCTATTTGGTCACGTTTTTCTCGATTTTACTTAGAGAAGTGAAATGGGAACGTGACAGAGCAAGAACAGCCTGGTGATACACCTTCATCCCAGCCCGCTGATAAAGTTGGTAAGGAGGAACCATCTGCTGTGATGGAGAAAGAAGCATCGATTTTGGAACCATCTGCCACTCATATTGCAGAACAAGATGTTGATGAACACATTGAAGAAATTTACACTCACAGCACAGCTCCAGATGGGTTTCCACTACACAATATGGAGGAATTGCTCTCTGCAAATCTTAGTGCCCAGATGACAGCAGATCAACTCAACGCACTTATTCATGAGAGAATTAATAATCGATCTGCTGCATTGGCCAACTTCGTGTTCTCTGCTGCAGAAAGCGCACTTCAAACTGTTGAACAAAATGTCCAGCTTGCTCACATTAAACTCTCCAGCGAGCTGCATAAAGATTTGGATAACAATCGCGACATTTTTGATAAATTCAAGGATGAGACCAACAGCAGGATCGCTGCCATTCAAGAAGAGACAAAATCCTTCGAGACCAAGATGAATGAGGCAGGAAAGAAGATGGTGGAGGAAGTGAAAAAGCATGTGGAGGGCCAATATGCGGACATGGAGAAAACCACCATTCCAACTGTGGTTCAAAGCTCGCTGCCCACATTGCTCAAAGACCAGCTGCCAAAGGCTTTAATTGAGGAAGACGTTGCAACTGGCAATGAAATTTTCCTAATCAATAAAACAATCACGGACATGAAAGTAGCACACAGCGCGCTGGCTGTGAATTTTGAGTCTCACATCAAGGATGCTTCCAAACAGTTCCATGAAGTTCATGGCAACATTTCCTCATTCCTCCAATACAAAGAGAATTCTGAAGCCCAGTTCAAAGCACTACATGACGAAATCGCTTCTCTTCGACTAATCATTTCAAAGGAATTCATTGCTGATGTCGAAAAGGGAGAAGGGAAGAAGGTTGACTAGCCCGCTGCCCCCTCTAAGAAGAAACAAGCTGCACCCAAAAAGAAGAAGCTAACTGCTAAACAGATTGCCGAAGCCAAGCAGTTGCAAAAAGAGAATGAAGAAAAGGCCAAAAAGGCAGCAGAACGTAAAGGAAAGAAAATCATGACCGAGGATGATGAAAACAAAGAAATGTTCCTGGATGGATGCACAGCAGAGCAGATCGCTGATTCTGAATTCAGAAAGCTATGGAGGGCGGAGAAACTAAGACAAGGAATGACTGGTGCCATAAATGACAAAGATGAATCTCCTGATGAAGAAGAAGAAGAGTCATCAAATCCTGTCTTCAAATTCTTTGAAAAATTCCAGTTGACTGACCCTCAAAACTTATCATGGATCCATTCTAAGAAGGCAGCTCAATGGAATAAGTTGGTCAAGGAGTTCATAATGCAACATTACTATTTGATGGACCAAGATGTACAAGGAGGGTCTGTAGACGATCTGTTTCGAGAATGCTTATCCCAGCACAAGAATCAAACTTTCATTGAATATCTTCACAGACAGTCTGCTATGACTAACACCCCGCTCACAGCCCTAAAGAAGACAACCCTTCTGTATCCAAGGATACCGGGAACCACAGAAGTCGATCACACTGCAGTCTTAAATACCATAAATCGATCTGCTCAACTGATGAACTATCCAATTGACTTTAACAATAAGGACTACCGAAGACTCTTCAACGGAATCTATGCCAGTTTCGGTGTGCCTTCTGAATTGAGACAAAGAGAGATGGTAGAAAGGAGGAGGCAGCAGCTGGCTGATCAACAAAGAAGACAATCACAATCTGCAACAAAGGAAAGCCAACCACCTCCTCAACCATAGTCATTATTTTGTTTTACAGCGAGCTGATATAAATGCAAAATTTTAATTGTAAGCTGTTAAGTCAATTAAGTGAAGCTTATTTTGAAAAACAACCTGATGACAATATCTCTTTGTCCAGGCAATATTTTATGGTTGTCAATTTATTATTATGCTCTTAACTGACCTAAACATTAATACTTCTCATTTAAAAGAAAATATAAGTATAGGTTTCGACATCATCAAAAAGGGGGAATTGTTGGGAACCCCATGAATTTATATTTGTTTTGATGATGTTCCTCGAAACTACACTTTAATGTTTTATGTATTGGAAACCAGGTAGTCATTGTTATCTATTAAGAAATATCTTAAATGTCAAAGAAGCAGATCGTTTTCAACATATAAATAACGATCTGTATTATTCTAGTAAAAGGTATCTTGGACTCAATGACTACTAAGATAACAAGTCTCTCCTATTGTATGTCAGCTAGCTCCTAATGTAGGTGAGCAGATCGTTTTTGGTATATTAATAACGATCTGCCTTCTATGTAAGCAGCTCGCTGACATTTATACTTGTTATTGGTTTCGTTTTTTTTTATTAATCTACCAACAGATCACAAATGTAAAAGTGGTTTGAAATTTCAAACACACTTATAACGATCTAGTTCTATAGACTAGAATTAGCTTAGAAAATAGAATTTACTTGTAACTTATTACAAGTGAATAAGCAGCTGATTCCTCAAAGTCAGCCTGCTGCTTGGAACCTCTAGCAGATCGTTTTCGTCGATTACAAATGGATGGGCAGCTAGTTCTCAAAAATCAGCCCGCTGCTCGAACGCCAACAACATTATTTCGAGTCATTACTAGATGCAGATGCAGCTCATTCCAAATGATTGCATCAATCTGCAGTCATCTCAAGCAGCAGATCGTTTGTGTCCAAAAACGATCTTATCATCTCTACCATATATATATAGCAGATCGTTTTATACCAAAAACGATCTGGTCGTTACATTCAATGGAGAACCGAAGAGATGAAGTTACATCACAATGGACAGTGAGCTGTTATGACATCAAGTTCAAGTTGCTCCTCACAGTAACTACGGTGGACTGCCGACATACCTAAATTTGTCACAAGTCAACCACTCCGTGTATTGTCACATTAACAGCATGCTTGTCACGTCCCCATTTCACTTCTCTAAGTAAAACCAAGGAAACCGTGAACGAATAGGAAATACGGATAATGAAAATGAAACGATAACATTGATAAACGGATAATACGTGAAATGTTCATCAAAGAGGAGGATTCTGATAGGGTTGTGAGACCGAAGACCCATACATCAAAGAGAACTTAACGTTCGAAGTAATCAGGGAATTAAAATAATGTCAAGAAATACAGAAACAAGTACAAGTCTGAACTACATAGTTCGAAAACAAGATAGATAACTAATAAATTCTTGGATCTAAAAACAAGGTCTGGCAGCGGAAACTGGATCAATATCTAGATTTACATGTATGACGACATATAAACCACCGAGAGTAAAACAACAAAAGATTGAGAAAACCCACCGCTGAGCCTTCCACTTCGTCATCACGACTTAACCTGCACATTTATAAATATATGCAAGGCTGAGTACGAAAGTACTCAGTAAACACATGCTGAAATCACATTCGTACTGATATATTTGCAATTGCCGTATTACAGTGCAACATAGGGATTTTGTCACTAAAGAACCTATGTTCACTAAAATTCTTGTGATCTTAAAAGTTCGACAGCGCTGTCTAAGTTCTGAAGTAATCATACATATCTGTAATTCTGTGTGTCGGGAAAGTGGCCACTTTCCGCGAACACTGAACCGGCCAACCCGCTAAGATGACTCACGGTTCTGGTGTACACTAGCTTTAAAAGATAAAGATCTTTAAAAGCCCGAAATCGATTAATTTATCAACAGATACGCATCATACCAAAATATAAACATTTTCGACAATGCAATACTTCATAACATTTTAAAATACTAGCATTCTAAAGCGAAAATCATAATTTGGTACAACGCATACGAATTGATTGGTAAAAGAAAGCCTACCTGATATGCTTCATTGGCTATTGAAAAGTTGGTCTAGATCGACTGGAAATCCCTTTCGCTGGACTGGACCTTAATCGTAATTAAGAGGAAAGATACTCTTCGTGAGTATTTATTTGCCTTATCTAAATAAAATGAAATAATATGCTATTATCTCATAATTTATCATAACTATTACTCAATTTAGAATTGAGTTTCTAATAGTTAACCCAACTTATTATTGAAGATTTCCAATAATTGGTTACTTATCGAATTCTCTAAATCATTCTATCTATTTAAGGTACTATAGGAGTCGAGATATCTTACTCGAAATAATTTAATTAGTGATTAAGAATATATCGGTACCCGGCTAAATTCTCATTTCTCGTTTTAACTGGGTTTACTATATTTTGGGTTTATCTAGATTAATAATTATCTTAACTAATTCATCACTAATTTCTAAGATTTAAAAAATTTAAGTTAATACTTAAGAATCAAATCTTCGTTGTTCTAATTTATTTTATAACGAGGCCCATGTTGTGGATCGAAATATAGGTTCGCCAAATAATATGTTTTACAGTCCGATCAGATTTTTATTACGGAGCCCAGTCCGTTTATTAAACTGCCCAATTAGATTTTGGATCTGGGCCCAGACAAATTTTAATTCGGGCCCAATCTTGCATCAATTATTTTAGCCCAATAGAATTTAATTGTTTGGCCCATTTGTTTTAATTCATTTCAGCCCATTTAATATCCTAATTTCAATCTAACCCTAGACATAACACTTTCCAGCCGATTTCCCCTTCTCCCTCTGCTCTATCACCATCAACGACGCTATCTTCATCTCCTTCGAGCTCTCCCTCAGCTCTCTTGTTTCTGTCTCTACCCTTCTCCAGCACCATTTTCCTCACTCGATCCCTTTTGCTTCTCCTCTATCTGGAATTCTCTTCTTCTGCGTTCCCTATTGTTGAGAACCCTAAGATTAGTGTTGATGATGGTCTCTCGAAACACACTTAGTATTGTTTATATGTTTAATCTGTTCTTCATCTAAAACCAGATCACTATGGATAAGGCGTTTTCTGTTATGGAACAGATTAGGAGATGACTTAAAATGTAAAGGAGATGTTCCTATAGAAGTCATTCTCAAAATAGAATAGAATGAAAGTCAATGCTTTATATCTAAGAAGAATCGATCTGCTGTAACAGACAGCGACCAGATCGATACCTACAGCGAGGAACCAGAACGATTGAGTCATCAATCCATCAGCTGACATCATCCTACACATCATATGCACTTGCCACGTCAAGATCAAAGGCCATCCAACAGGGATTGGAAAGAAGACCTTCGGCTATACATTTATAAGGAAAGAGATCGTTAGCAATCTGCTTTCCATAACTTAAAGATTGAGTCAACCTTTTCTATATGGCAAGAACAGATATGATGGAAACCATTGATTGGCAATATACCATCTATCTCACGCCAATCAACAACGGCTAGAATTTCAATATTCAATGCCTATATAGTTGAAGTCATCAATCTGGAAATAGAAGATATACGCAAGCTATACCGTGGCTATGCTTTAAAAACACTCTGCATTCCAGACTTAGAGCTTCAACATTCTTGTGATTTCATGTCACACCAACCACCTCGATTCAAGTCTGTCTTATCGAGAGAAAGGAGATCACCCTGCTAGCTAGTAGTTTTCTAGTGGTAACGTAGAGGTAATCTGTTGTAAAGGGACACGACCCTTCATTCGTGCATAAGTATCATTCTAGGTGTGATTGATATTTGTGACTCGTTCTCCACGAGTATAAAGAAGCAGAGTATCCTAGTATTGGATAATCTGGTCTAGTTTTGATCAGATCGTGGACGTAGGGATTTCCCGAACCACGTTAAACGACTGTGTACTTTATATTTCTGCATATTTTAGTTTCTGTTGTTTATTATTCTATCTCTCTGCACTATCATCCATCTGCATCTCAATCAATCTCCCTAATCAATCTGGTTAATATCTAAGGTTTTCTAAACAAGAGCAATCATTAATCCACCATTATTCCGCACTCACTCTACACTCAGAAAGTAATAAGATCACTCCTAGTACCTGCTGAGTGTTTTCACTAAGAGAGTATTCTGTTTGGACTAAATCAGATATTGATCTGCATATCGATCTGTTAAGTCACTGCCGAGCAATTTCTCGTATAGAATAGCTTGAGCTCTCTTATAAACTGTCAAGTAAAACTGAAAAGGTAGTAATTGGTGTATTCCCCCCCCCCCCCCATACACCAAACCTTGCTCTTTCGGGACCAACACCTATCCTCCCTTCATCGGCAGCGACGCAGCCTTGCCTCTCATCTCCTTCTGTCTCCTTTTCCCTCGACGCCACTGGAGGTAATCTCTTTTCTTCTTCTTAATTTCTCAATTTCTGGTTTTAGATTTTTAGTTATCTTTCTGAAATCTTCACAATCTCACCATCTCTAACTTTCTACCTTCAATTCCTCCCTCAAATCGATCTCTTCGGCTGTTACTCCTTTCCTCTCGGTCGCTGCAACAGCCAACATCTCCTTCGAGCGGCTTCAAGGTAGAGTTTCCTACTCCCTTTTAAATTTTATAAATCTCTTTCCCCCAATTTTTCCTTATACTCCTCGATCTTTGAATTTCTTTTAGGTTTCAATTTCTGTTATAATGTTTTGGATTTTATATAGGGATGCATGTTCTTCTCCTTCACGTTTTGGGTTCCAGAAATTTCTTTTAATTTCTCCGTTCTCGGTAGTTTAAGTCTCTTCCAAGTTTCTGGTGCTGAAATGTTGGTCAACCCATAGTTTCATTATGAAATTGTTGTGAATTTGAAAGAGCTTTAATTTGGTTATGAGTTTCTGAATTAAACTTCTAGCTATACTTTAGTTAAATTCTGAATTTGGGTTGTGAATTAGGATTAAGTTCCTGTCTAGATAAGAATTTTAAGTTCTGTTTCGCTTAACATTTTAAGTGAGTTCTGACTTTGATCTTGTTCTTTCTTGGCTGAGGAACATATTAACGGTTGTTGCTCTGATTTTTTTTTTTGGTTGGATCGTGGAAGGGTTCTGGGAATTGAATTCCCATGAGGTAGCTTCTATTTTTGACTTCTGAGATTTAATTTAACTTGATTTGGTTTATCAAGTTCTGGAGTTAGTACACACATATAGATATACATGTAGTTTCTGGGGTATAGATGATAAACACATAAGTTCTAGTTCTAGAACAGAATCTATATATATATATATATATATCTATGTGTTCTGTTCTGAAAGTCTATATTTGTTTTTCTGAAACCTGAAAATCTAAATGACTTCTTAGTCATTCTAAGTGATAGGCTTGTAAAATCTGATCTTAACACTAATAGTTAGAGTTTCTAATTCTCTTTTCTTTTTCCTATCTCATTGATTATTAGGTTCTGAGAGAAAGAATTTGGGGTCTAAGGTTCAGTTCTCTTCCTCTGCATAAATTCATACATATATATATATATATATTGCTATATTAACATTCTGCAGTCAGTAAGCATATGTTCTTAGGTTCGAAACCTATTTGAAATTCTACACTTTGCATGCTTAACACAATTTTAAACTCTTTAGCACTATAACGAACACTAACTGAATGTTTAGAGTCTAAGTTTACCTTAGTATCTCTGAGGTTTCTGAACGGGGTGGCTCGGGGTATCTTCGGGGCGTGGGTAAAGCTATTCAGAAATAGATTCAGTGAGTGAAAACTGAAGTCTCTTTTTAAAAAAAAACAAACGATGGGTTTCAGCTAGGATTTCAGTACTTAGACTGAAAAGATGAAACCAAAACTTACCTTTATTGCTTCTAAATCTGAACCTAGGGTTGGAATTGACTAATAACTCTTCTGGGGTATACTCTGTTGTGTCTTCAACTGAATTTGGGGTGAGAAGGCTTTTCTCTTGTGTGGAAATATGTTTCTACGTTTGTGTTGAAGTGGTAGAGGAAGTATGGAATATGGTTGGCTATAAGGAGTGTTCTGAGAGGATTCGCAAGGTATAGAGACCTCTCAAATTTTGACATAACTGCCCCAAGCACTTGAGTTCTCAACATATAGCACAGTCTATTCCTAACACTATGCAGTCCTAATTCTTGACTTTGGGTTGCTATAAGTTAATATTACTTCTCCTTTTGCAGGTGTAAAGGGAAAGAGAAGTGGTGGAAATGACAATCAGCCTTTGCTCTTCTTGTTGCTGCGTGAGTTTGCCTTAATGCATGAAGGATTTGGGGGCAGAGTACAATCTTGTATTAATGTTTAAGATTTGTTTGAGATATTAGTCTATGCTGTAAGACTAAAAGAAAAGATCTGCAGAATCTTAGTTTCCTATTGTATAACTCATTAATGCATTTCTTCGGTTGAAAACAAAACCCATAACACACTCCTTCTATTCTGCAGCATAATATAGGTATATATGATCCTAGGTTACTGTACATGTATACATATATATATTGCTTACTGTTCATCATTCTATTTCCTCTACTTTACTACTATACTAATACCTTTTAATATATATACATGTATGCGTGTGATTCTTCTTTTTCTTCCACAAGGTTTCATAGCATATATATATATGTCTCATGTATTTTTCTCTAAAATTTATAAGATAATGATATTTATAGATATGTGTATTTATGTATCTCTCTATGTGCTTCCAATTAATAGACATAACATAAACTTATAATATAAGAGAAAATGAAAACTTAAGTTCCTCATTCTACATATTTTAAATCTAAATCTATAATCCTTCTTGGAAAAATAATCAGTCAATTTAAATTGTAACTCACAATTAGTCTATGAAATCTTAATTATTCCCTACACTTATTAAATAAAGCCTTAAAACAAACTGTACCAAGATAGATCTATATATCCTTGGTAATTAGTATCTATCTAACATATTATAAAACATAAACTCGTGGTCTAGTTGGCACAAAAATTTTAAAGATATACCACTACAGTTGCTAATATCGACCAACTAATCGATACCTTTTTCATTTTATTACGAAATTTTCTGGAGCAGATTTTGATACATCCAAATTAGTAGAAAAATTTTACGGGCCATTACAATGCTTTAAGGAATGAAGTATAAGAAAATCAAAACTACTGTACGAAGGATCATTCCCAGTATGGCAATACATTGAGAAATCTCATGAAAGGTGGTAACCACTCTCATTTAGCAGCGCGTGTCTCAACCTCACTGCCATGCATTTAATGCAGCCATTAATGCGTTGAAAAAGAGTACCATCGTCTCCAACGGATAGTTTCTTCATTGAGGCTATAAATACCACCTTCACCTCCAGAAAGAAGCACGAGAATTCAAGCTATTATCCTGCAATTACTCTGCTCAAAAATCTTCAAGCTCTCAACGCTCTAAACACATCCAACCTTCAAGAATTCTCTGTTGTGTTTATTATTTTGAAGATTTACTTTCTGGAAATTTGTTGTTTACCAAAACCAAGTTAGGATCTAGTTTTGATCCAAAAGTTGTAAGATTTAGACTGTAGTTCTTCAATCTAAGAAGTGTAATCTCAAGTTGTTATCTAGTTTTGATAAAACTTAAGGCTCGTACTCAACGAGTAAAAAGAAAGGAGACATAGTGGATTTCGATCTAGTTTTGATCGAGCCGTGGACGTAGGGAAAGTTTATCCCGAACCACGTTAAATATCTTGTGTTCTTACTTTCTGTTTTACATTGTTATCATCTTCTTCATATTCTTGCATTTAAATCTTGGTTGATAATTTCTCCAAAGAAAGAAAACGTTTTCCACCTTAAAAAGAGCATTAACCACCATATTCCGCACACAACTTTAATCAAGTTTAAATCTGTGTTCATCACTCTTGATTATTGTCATTCACGCATAAGGTATTATTTGAGTAAGACTTAATCTTCCTAACAAGAAGATTTGTTTTACTAATCCTAGCTATCTTAAGTTATTAAGAGTGCTAAAGCCTTATATTTTAGTTGTGAACAAGAAAACCTAAAAGTTGTGAATTGGTGTATTCCCCCCCCCCCCCATACACCAATCTAGCTCTTTCGGGACCAACAAGTGGTATCAGAGCAG
>JAPKLX010000214.1:464389-492046 GCA_026898415.1 Leonotis leonurus
CCCCCCAAGCATAGAATTGTGATTCTAAGCCACCTCAAGTATAAAGCTTAGTTAATTGAAGGTAAATAACTATTCTCTATCATGTTTATGTGTTTTATTTTGATGAAGCATGATTTTAAAGCATGATGATGGAGAGTCTAAAATTGAAGTATTAGTAAAGTTTATTGTTATTTCATGATTAAAGCATGCTTAAAGTGGAAAATATGTAGAAATATGATGACTTAGATGAAGAAATGGCTTTAGGGTTAAGTTTAAATTAATGTTAATACTATGTGAAGCTATGCTTAAATTAAGATTTTATTCATGTAATTGAGCATGTTTAAACCTAAGATTAGAAAGAAATTGAGGAAAAATCAAGATATGAAAATTATGTGATTTTCGAAAATATTAAGAAATAAAGAGCTATGGGATTTTGATTTTATTTGTTTAAATTAATATCATATTTGAGCTTATTAGCATGAATAATGTCTAGAATAATTTATTTAGAATTTTCCAAGCATTAGAAATGAATTTTCAAAATTTAGTTAGTTTATGGAGTTTCTAAGTTTAAATACATGTTGATGTTATTTGGACTAAGTGATGATGCATTGAAGTTTATTAAGCAATATTAAGCATGGTTAAATCAAGAGATTAAAGATAGAATCATTCTTACATTAAGATCTTTAATTTTCAAGAAGAAGGGCATGATTAAAACTTACGCATAGAGATTTTATTTGTTTGATTTAAGGTGATATTTGAGATAAGGAATGAATATAATGGCTAATGTGAATTTATTTAATTTTATTAGCCAAGTATGTAAAAGTTAGAATTTGTTCGTTTAGTATGTAAAGAAGTGACATAATAACATAGATATGATAAGTGATTAATATAGCACAAAGATAGAAGGATGCAATAGCCGAAGAACTTATAATTATAATAGTTGGCAATCAAGTAAATTACAAGAAGAAGAATGAGATTGTGAATTGATGATTCCATAGAAAAGAGTACGATTTCTTATTCTTAAATGTTTTATTAATGTAAGGTTCAGCTGAGAAAGGGAAAGAAGAAAAGAAAGAAAGAGACGAAGCCTTGGGTTAAATAGATTAAACCATCCAGGTGGGCTTTCTAACTAAAGAATGCACATGCTAAAGAATTATTTATGTTTTGAGATGTTTATTATGTTTATAGATGTTAACTTGCCTGTTTTGAGCATGTTGCATGTACCTATCTACGACAGAATTACGATATCGGCCCTATGCCGGACGAGCTGCCGGTAAGGGTTTGTGTACACATTAGATCGTGAGCCGGTGAGCGAACTGGCCGGTCAGAGTGTTTGAGGGGAAGGCCTACCTCTCAACACAAGAAAGTAGATATGGTATCATAGATTTGAGATAAATGTCTGCAGACACATGAGATGCATATTCAATTTTATTATTTTCAGAAAGAAAAAGATATATGTTTTAAAAAGCGTATGCAGGTTATTTCTTAAAAACCCTGTATATGCTAAAGTTGGCAAGTCAATCATATAGCTCTAAGAGCAAGTTTTAAATGTTTTTGGCATGTGTCCACTGAGTGCTTTATGTACTCATGCCCTGCAAGTGTTTCCAAACATGCAGGTTGAGCTGGGAGATGGCAAATGGAGCTGAACACTGTAGTTTATTTTGACATGTAAATTATTGAGTGGGTTATGGTCACTTGTTAAACTTTGTTGAAGCATACTTTGTAAGCCCTGAGTTATATGTCTTCATACATGTAACTCATCCACTCTTCCTGTTGCAGAACTCAGTTCCTTTACGTTGATAATTTGTATGTTGATACCATCATGTTTGGTTAGCTTATGAAATCCATGTTGATATTTTCCTTTGTGAATCATCGTGTTCAACCCTTTTCCATTATTGTTTGAGTTTTACCTTTCGTGAATTGAAGCATGAGTTCATAAATTGTCTGAATTATGTTTTCGCTAGAAACAGGGCAGCGTATTGGAACCCCCTTTTCGTCCATCTTATCTGTCCGAAATTTTTTAAAATTGGTGTCATTTTAAAGATCTTCTCGATACCTTTCTATCGGTTCTTTCGGATCTCAATTCGGTGTCCGGATGAGTAAGTTATGATCCTTTGAAGTGAAAGTGTCAAATCTGCCCTGAAATTCCTGCGAAAATTTTGATTCAATTTATCCTTGAGATCCATTTTCATTTCCAAGATTTTATAAAGTTACCCGAGTCATAGTCTAATTACTTAACTAAGATAGGGTTAAGAAATTGGGCTGTGACAGTTTGATCAACCAAGCTTGCTTTCCATATTCAAATTGGCTGGAACTGGTGTTGGAAAGACAGCCAAAAGATCACTGGATGTTAGGGAATACAGAGCTGCTCATCTATACGTAGTCCATAATTGTGTGGAGATCGATCCATATATCTAGTAAAGTTTGACAACTCAATATAAAACTTTTATTTAATTTAAGATGTAGCTTTTATCAACTAATATATACTTGTTGTATGAAGGGAGTAGGAATCACAACTCAGGCTCTCAAATCCATGGATTTCTGACATGGACATTGAGAAGAAAATATCGGCAGAATTTCCTGAATTGTTTTGTACCTATGTGAGTCAAATTGACAATAATCTAACTTGAATTGAATTTATAATTAAGATATATGCATGAATACTTAACTTGACAAATATTATAACTTTTTGGTGATATAGGTACAAACTTATGTAACAGATCCTGTTATGTGGGATATTGCAAGTGGACCTTCACCAATGATTACAACATATCATGGTTATTTGGTGAATGGTTATAAATTTCACACGATATCTCACGGAACTCACAAAGTAACCATGAGTAGTGGTGTGTGCATCAAAGCTGGTAACTATGGAGACTCGAGTGAGACGGATTTTTATGGACAATTAGTCGAAGTGTGCGAACTCACATATCCAGGTTATACAATAAAAAGGTCGTTTTATTCAAGTGTGACTGGTTCGACACTTCGTCGGCAGGTACAAGGGTTGATCCTCAGTTCAAATTAGTGTCTGTAAATCATACACGCAGACTTAGAAAGTATAAACCCTTTGTATTAGCCGTCCAAGCTACACAAGTGTATTACTGTTATTATCCAAGTATGAATCAACAGTGTAGAGACTAGTGGGAAGCTTGTTCTATCAAGGCAAGGGCCAATATCGATATTGGACAAGTTGATGTGTCTAGTTCTACATTAGAGTCACCGTTTCAGGAGGATGATGATGTGAATGTAGTATCCGTCGTCGAAGTAGATGATGCTACATCACTTCAACGAGACGGTGACCAGGTAGAAATTGAAGATGATGAGGAAAATCAAGACACTGATACTGTCCTAGAAACAGAAGAGGATGAAGAAGATGATGATGAATATGTAGAAGATGAAGCTTCAGAAGAAGAAGATGATGACGAGGATGACTATGTAGATGAGGAAGATGAAAATGACAATGTAGAAGACGACGAAGATTAGAACATTGTGTAGAAAACTTACCCTATTCGAATTTCAGTCTAATTAATAATTATAAATGCAACGCATTCATTGTATGTTGAATATAAAACTTCAACTTATACGTTTCTTGTTATAATTAATGCAACTTATTTATTAATTTTCAACATAATAGATGTCTTCCGGTCGGAGATCCTCACCTCGAGATGATGTGTCTACTCCTCGAGGAAGGGGTGCATGACGTTCTCCTCTTTCTATCAGCCGGGGTAGTTCCCCGGGCTCATCATCCGGATATGAGTCCGGGACATGGGGTCTGAGCCACCACATTGGTGGCATACATTTAGGTGGTCCGTCGTCTGGCTCCGATACGGATCATCATGGGGAGTAGAGACCCAAGAGGGACTACGTTCTCTCAGTGAGTGAGCTGGGTTACGTAAATACAATCACATATTCAATTTTAACAAATATTTAATAAGTAATTCAAAAGACTAATATAAATCAAATTAAAATGATTTATGTAGGGAATTTTACCCGCATGGCGCCCCAACTGATTACATTTGGGAACTATTTAAGTTAGTTCTCAATCCAACTGGATATAGTTGGAAGCTGATGCTTGAGGACGTGAGGCAGAGATATTGGGAGGAGTTTAAGGTTCGAAAAATTTCTAAAACTTTCAAATTCTTTCTAAATTATAACTTATAATTATATATTGAAGTTAACTACAATTTCTAACATACATTTTGGATGTTAGAAAAAATTTTCGTGGGCACCGTCTCTCGATGCCAAGATTCGAGAGTTGTGGTACGATAAGTTCTGGGAGAGGTATAAGGATTATATCTGCGGGATCAAGAGGAGGATGAATGATCCGCCACCTAGAGGTGGGAAGCCTGGATGGTGGAGTGATGATGTCTGGATGGATTGGCTCGCTTACTGGTCTGGGGATGATGTTGTTGCTAAATCCCAGGCAGCGAGACGCAAACGGCTGTCTGAGCCCCAGGGACCAGGGACTGGTCCTATTAAGCATAGGGGAGTGTCGAAGTCCGTCATGCAACGATTTGAGGAGAAGGTAATTTAAAATCATAATTTCAAACATGTTTTATCATTTTAATTCATATACACATGTTTCAATAACACAACCTGATTGGTATGTCATGCACAGGCTGTTGAGAGGGGAGTACAACTGATAGACTGCATGTTCGACTCCTTCCTCGATGAGAATCGGTATCCAGACGGGACGTACACCGATGCAAAATCGGAGGCGATAGTGGTAAGTCTTAATTTCAAAGTAATATATATAGTTTATAATATGTTATTAACAAATGTTCACTTCTTGTTTACATGCACAATGAGGTGTTTGCCCGTTCTGACGCGGAACGGGCCCAGCTGCCTGAGGGGGACCACGATGCAGTGGACATCAACGAGCTATACATGGAGGTTCTTGGCGCCCCAGACAAGAAGAAGAGATTGTTCGGTACGGGAGGCGCAGGAAAGGCATTGAGAGCCTCCAGGTTTAGTGGCTCGTCGTCCTCCTCACGAGCCAATAGGAACGAGGTTGAGGACCTGTAGCGCCGAGTCGAGGAGCAGGAGCGCGAGTGAGAGGTGTACATTTCCGAGCAGCGGAGATTAGCTGACCAGGTGGCACTCGTGCAGAGTCAGTAAGCTTCCCCCGTTCCCACCCTCCCCCCCCTGTTTCCACCTCTCGATTCGGATTCCTAGACTATTTGTACGGTTGCTACATACATTGATACTATTGTTTTGTATTTCAACATTTATAACATCTTTGGTTAATTAATATATTAAATTTCGAATTTCAATCGATTTCTTAAATTTTAAATTATCGTTCCATGTTTTATTTTATTTGTATTGTTTGTTGTGACAGGTTATAGGTTACTGGTATTATAAAAAACAAAAAATAAAAAAATATATTTAGACAACGACGGACAGTGAATCTGTTGTTAGGTCAACGGTCAACGGACGGATATTTTCGTCGTTAGCTAACTACAGACTACAAATCCGTCGTTAGCTCTCCGGGGCCGTCTTATGACCACCGGAGGCAATCTAACGACAGAATCTAGTCCGTCGTTAGCTAACGATGGATACTTCCGTCGTGAGTCCATCGTTAGCTAACAACAGACTTTTTCTTTCTGTCGTCCGTGAGCCTAACGACGATCGAAATACAGATGGAAATTTCCGTCGCCAGTCCGTCGTTAAGCCATACGGACGACGGATTCCCCGGCTAGACGACGGAATATTCTGTCGCCTGTAGGCGTTTTTTTGTTGTGATAAATCAAGCCAAAATATCATGCAAAGAGGGAAAACGATACGAATAATGATGCGAAAAATACGAGTTTAGACGAACAAAAAGAGGCTAAACAATTAATATATATTTTTAAGATAGAGATCAATTCAAAGATTTATATTAAAATTATATTCTGTTTGTATAATTCTTCATTCTAAGGACTCTTAGGTAATTATACAAAATCTTATCCATTAAAATGTAGATATTATTTCCATTTGATATATATCCATCGCATTTCAAATCATAAAACTTAATCTAGTAGAACTCAAATAACGTATAATTCTTGATTTGAAATACATTTTCCCTATAAATCGTACAGTCAAATGATTTAAGTAATAATAAGTATAATACACAACAAAACATATATATATATATATATACTCCTCTAAATTTTAAAAGAAAATTGATTAAAATGTATAAAGATATGCATCATCATCCCTATTTGTTTTACTTTTTTTTAAGAACTAAAACCAATGCATTTTAAGTATTATTTAATGTATGATATTTAATATTTTATTGCGTTACATTGATTTGTTAAGTCAAAGTTGTTCACTTTTACAGATGCACTAATTTAAATTAATATTAAGCAATAAAAAAAGGTATCGTAAGCATCTATATAATCAATAATATATATTATAACAAATTAACAGCTCTCAAGAAACAACAAACCAAAAAACATCATGTAATTAAACGTAAACAATCAATTTAATCATAATATAAGACTTCAATGATATTTAGCATTGCATAAGAAAACAATAATATATATTTAATGTCAGTAGAATTTGTTTGCAATCCATTCAAATTGCATTGGACATGAATGTGCTCCTATAAGGTGAAAATAATTTACAATAGAAAATGTATTAATATGATTACATAAATGCAATGTCAAATGTGCTAAAGAGCAATAATATATATAAAAGAATGAATACCTAAATGGGACTAGAATTTGGTTGCACTCCATTCAAATTGCATTGGACTTGAACACGCGCCTGCATAAGGTGAAAATAATTAAAATGAAAAATGCATATCGTTATATTAATAATACAATGTCAAATGCATTAAAAAGTAATAATATATATAGGGCCTGTTTGGTAAGTATGACAAGATATACTATGATAGATTAAATTTATATAGGATGTCAAGATTAGAAAGAATAAAATAATATTAGATAATATTATAAGTTGTTTGATAGACAAATTTAAAATTATGATAATTTTTATTTATGTGTTTGGTAGACTAAATTAGTGAACAATATAAACATATATAAACATGCATAATTACATATTTACCCTTCCACTTCTCATCTGAACATGCAAAATAGAAAAAACCCTAACACTCCTTTATCTTTTGTGGAGCAGCCGTTTCTATCAAAATTTAAGGGAGAATGACAACAAACTTAGAGCTGGAGCGAATCTGCTACTCTTAATTTGCTGTTAGTTTTCATCGGTCTACCATTATTGAACTAAGCTTTCAACTCCTAATTAAGGTATGTTTATGTCGTTCGATCGGAAAATACATGGGTTTCAAAGGCGGATTGTAATTTCTTTCATTTTGCAGTTTTAGTTTTCATTTGCAGTCGAAAATTGCTGGAATTTGCAGTCGAAAATTTTGATTCAGCTGGAATTTCTTTCAACTCCTGTTTCTTTTTTCTTCATCTGAAGCCGAATAAATTCAGCTGGAATTTGTAGTCGAAAATTTTGGATTTTATTGTTATTCGATATCACTTGAATTCTGTTTGAGAATGCATTTCTAGAGCTCATTATTAAACCCTTGCTATTGTTTATTGATTGTCTCGTTTATTTGGAATCCAATTTTCCTCAAATTGTTAATTATATAATGGAACAAAGTTGTTGTGGAATTTCAATATTCTAACTTCTAACTTGATTTTCTATTGAAAATTTGCTTATTATTATTATTATCCTTACTTTTGCTCTGGAAACATTGCAAGTTTATGCAGTGATATGTGTTATTAGAATTAGGTGGAAGCACACACACCTGTGTGGATATGTGTGTTATTGCCATCTTCCTACATTTAGAAATGAGAACAAATTTATTAATATCACTGTTCGTTTATTTTTTTTAGGTTTTTATTTGCATTAATTAACGCATTCTTATGTGAACTTTAGACTTGCCAAAGTATTTTCATAATTGAAGATGTCATTTCCTTGTTCTTGCAGGATATAACAAGAACCAAAACATTATGAGTTCTATGGGTGAAGGTTATATTTTATTGTCTTTACTGTAGGTTTTATTTGGTTAGTTTAGTTTTATATGTCTAATAAGTGACGAATTGCAGGGAGTAGTTCTGTTGGTGTCAAGTGTAAGAAAATGACAGGAGGACGAAGAAGCTGGACCCATCAAGAGGAAGTTATTCTCATAGCAAGCCTCAAGGAATTAATCGTACAAGGTTGGAAATCTGACAACGGCTTTAAGGCTGGTTATCTCAACAAGCTCGAGGAGGCAATGAAGTTTCATTTTCCAAATACTGATTTGAAAGGGGCTCCTCATATTAACTCAAAGCTCACCACATGGAAACGATTCTACTACTCACTTAGTTCAATCTTGAACCAGAGCGGAGTTGGGTTCAACGTGAGAGGAAACCACATGATTGATTGTGAGGACGACACATGGGAGCAGATTATAAAGGTATTTACCATCTCGTTCAATATTTTAAAAACTGAATGAAATAGTTCTGTTTTGTTTTACTAACTTTGCAATTCACCTTACTTTTTATTTTCAAGAGCGTGATCCAAATGCACGTGCTATGCGTTTCAAGATGTGGCCACAATATGATGACTGGAAAGTGATATATGGAAGAGATCAAGCCACCGGAGATACTGTAGTTGATGTACCAAATGCTTTGACTGAAATACTTGAAGAGGAAAATACACCAGATATTGGGATGAGAGATGAAAATGATTTCAGTGCTGAGGATTTTGTTGAGCAGGAGGAAGCTTCAGAGAGCGTCTCCAACAAGAGAAAGGGGACTGTTCAAGTCAAAGAAAAAGACACAAAGAAACACAAGGTAGTAGAAGAGGTATATTCCATCAGCAAAGTCCTTGAAGAATTCGGCAAAAAGACTGAAGCAAGACTTGCATCCTTGGCTGAGAGCATTGGTTATGAAGCTGCACTTGGTCTTGCAGCCGAGGATGCATTTGAGCAGCTTGGTAAGATTGAAGGTCTGTCTATAGAAGAAAGATTCGATGTATGCGAAATTCTATCAGCAAATGTGGATAAAGTTAGGATTTTCAAAAGTTTACCAGAATCTGCCCGGGCTCAATACGTGGAACGTCTTTTGAAGAACAAAGGGAAATGATTTTGAACACCTTGGTTGTTTTTGTTGATGGGTGTGAAAAAATTAATGGCTTGTGTCGTTTAAGCTCATTTTGAACTCTGTTTTTTGTTATGAATATGTAACCCTTTATGAAGCATAACTATGTGATGTTTGATTTCCAAGTAAGTTTAAGGATGATTATGTTTTTATGGATGGAAGGATTTGATATATTTTAGTCTGACAGCATTTAAAAGAGACATGGTATCTGTTAACTTTGATTGCGATTTTTTGTTTTCTGATTGGTCATGAGTGATTATTGTAGTATAATCAGGCGATTGTGGATTCGAATCCCACTGGACGTGCTTTCTTTGCTTTGTATTTTATTTTAGTTTTGAGTTTTTGTGAATAGCAGTGACAATAATAAATAAATGTTGAAACATCTCATGTTATTTTACATTAGATTCGTTTAAACTCTTTCATCTCCTACCTGATCTAAAGCAATTAGTTACCAAGGGAAGTGTTGGGGTAGTGGAGGTGTAAGTGGTTCAATGCTTCATGCTCTCAACTTTCCTTTTCTCTATTTACTAGAAATTTACTCCCGTGCGATGCACGATCAAAGTTATTTTTTAGATCGTAAAAATAATATGAATATCATAAAAAATAGGAATGCATATTTATGTGGTGGGACGAAAAAGGAGTTGGATGTGCATGTTAATGGAGGAGTACTCATCTTCTAGTATACCACTTGAATTGCATAAAATGGCCAATCTTTACCTTTACCCACAACAAATACTTTGAATTATTTGCTTTCCTAACACGAACTGTAAAGACAATTAACTATTTCTAAAACTCTTTTTTTATAGTCTATAGATTAATGGTGTTGCTTACATTAGATGTTAATGATTGGTAGGAAGTTCTGCTCAATTCTCAAAACACAAACATGGAATATACAACTAACCATCTCAATAATTTGGTCTTCAACGCCTGCAACTAAGGTCTCTTAATTTCTTGTTTAATTTCAACTCCCTTAAGCCATCACAAACCAAGAAAATTCAAAGAGTATGGAACCCTGTATCATCACATAATTTCCAAAATAATAAGTCACATTACATACAGCCTTGTAGCACCGAACCGTACATAAAGAGTCTGTAACGCATAAACCTCAATTCAAATAATAACAAATTTCATAAGTAACATATCAAATTAGAAAATATAATTAAAAATCCATAATAATTTCATAAGTAACATAACAAATTAATGTGCATAGTCCCGCCACATATTTTCGGCCATCTCATCTCTCATAAGGGTCCAAGACTCGGTTGTCTCAACCATATCCACATATTCAACTTCATCGATCTCGTTGTTTCGCCTTTCACCACCAATTCGATCATATTCTATTTCAATAGGATCTATAGACATTTCGCTCCGGATAAAGTTATGGAGAAGAAAACATGTTATTATTAGTCTGATTTGTGTCTTGATGGGATAGAATGTATGGTTCCTCAAAATCTTCCATCTCATCTTCATAATTCTGAAAGCACGCTCGATAACATTACGGGCTCTAGTGTGTCGAAGGTTAAAGAGCTCCTCTTTGTTTCTAGGCCTCACACTGTTGGGCCCCCATTCTTTTAGGTGATACCTAACGCCTTTATAAGGTGTTAAAAACCCTTCAGAATTTGCATATCCATTGTCACATAGATAGTATGATCCTAAAAAATAAGTAAATTATTAAGATCAACATGTATCTTGTTTGTAGAGTAAATATATATGCAAAATGATGTGATGAGTGGAGACTACATACCCTTAGGAACCCTCAGACCATTTGGCCAATTAATTGCATCTCTTAAGATCCTTCCATCTGCAGCTGATCCTTCCCATCCAGGCAAGACGTATGTAAATCTCATGTTACAGTCACACACAGCTAAAGTATTTGTTGAAATTTGACCCTTTCGGGTCCTATAACGTGGCTTGTCAAGAGTACGAACCATAACGTTGATATAGGTGCCATCAAGAGCTCCTAAGCATCCCTAAATTTATAGATATTACAAATTAAAATTAAATTCATATACACATAACAACTTCCAAACCATTTTGGACACGATGAAATGAAATTAAAAAATTGTTGGTTATACCTTAAACCACTTCCATCTAGGATCTGAGCTATCTTCTCCGACTGGCTTGGGTTTGTGGAGAAGAAGATCATGTACTTTTAATATGAATTTTAGAACTACATGGACGTAAAAAGAGATGGTCTGTCCCGATCGCCAAAAATTAAACTTAACATCACGGTTTGATTGGTCATGAGCTAATATCCCTAAGATAAAGGCAACTTGCTCTTCCACACTAACATATCTCCCATCTTCTAACCCTCCTACTTGCTTTAATAAAGCACATAATCTCCAAAGAAATTGCGGTCCATTCGAAGGTTTGATATGCAATCAATATCACTATCCACAATCACCCTGTTCAAGTATGCTTTTTGGGTAGGAAATCTTTCAATCATACCATATCCACTATTTTCATGGATACGCTTCCTTTTTCTACCTCTAGTTTTTAACAAATAAGTCACAAAATCACATACATGGAATATATAAGCGTTAATGATTTCCTCAACCATTAGCATGATAACCACATTTCTTTTGCTCTTATCCATAGTTGTATTTGAAATAGTTATTCCAGACAAGATTTCAGAACTGCAAAGGAAGAAAAATATATAAACTTGTTTGGCATATAAAAACATTTTAATTAAGCATAGATAAATGTTTAACCACAAGTTAATAAGCATGAGGAAAACATTATGCTTACACAAGTCAAAAGTAAAACAACTAGATTCTGAATCATGTAAGTAGCTATTAATGATGGTGTGAATTTGATTGATGATATGAATGTATATAGGGCATCATCTCTTC
The DNA here is from genome assembly GCA_026898415.1 of Leonotis leonurus. Lineage (NCBI taxonomy): Eukaryota > Viridiplantae > Streptophyta > Magnoliopsida > Lamiales > Lamiaceae > Leonotis > Leonotis leonurus. Next base: position 476,310 of record JAPKLX010000214.1, read on the forward strand.
TGCAGATATCTATGATTACAAGCCACATAATATTCAAGATATATGTAATGAAGAAAGCTAAATAAATTCAGTGACAACACAGAAATGGACTTAATACATCACTAGATAAATTTTGTTCTGCTAACTTCCTCTACCAATGTTCTTATTATTTTCTCAATCATCAACAGATTTAATAAACTCATACAGCAGATATTGAGCTCAAGTTGTTTAATGCAAAGTTGCTTGCATGCATTTTCCCATTTAGCCAAGTGACATGTCAATATGAATATGATCAAATTTACATCATATTTACAGTGATCAAACATAATAGAAACCAATATAACATATATACCTTTATGACGATTACAGCCATCTGGTTAGATTTTGATATTTAAAAGTCAATGAAAATATTTATACCACTAGTCCTTTTGTTTTGGCTAAGTATGTTGATTTAAGTATGTTTAACAACACAAGAATTATTAATATTATTGTAGCCCAGAAGAAATGTAAAAAAAGAAGCAAAAAAACAAGAGAACAGAGAAATTAAGAGTTCGTTTCACAATGCAACAATACTAGTTTAGCACAAGTCTTACTTGAACTACTTCGTCAATGAGATCAACGATTAGAACACGCAGGTATGAAACCAACACCAATTCCTTGAATTTTGTGAGGACCTGAGCATTACATGAAAATCATTCTTAATAGCTAGCTCAAAAATTAGAACTTCTCAAAGTTCATACAAAAGGGAGAAATATTAAGTGAAGTAGAGCCTGTGATGGACTCAAAAGTTTAAAAACAAAGAGAGACTAAACATAACATCTTTCATATCTCATGGAAAGTCTTGAAATTGTATAAGCATCTTATTTTCACAAGTTAAGCTCTCTCTTAATGATTACTAAAATCTAGAAGAAGAGCATGCTACCTCAATTTGCATTGATCAATGACTTTAATAAGTGCAAGATGAGAGATAATAGTGACTGAATGAAGATATGTAGCATTTCTATGGTTGCTCATGGGAAATCGAATCAGATAATAAATGATATTTTATGTTATATCTGACTTAGTTCGATTGTTCCAATGTAAGAGTTTTGGTCCTATTGGTTTATTATGATTATTTTAACACAGTTGTTATTCACACATGGAATCAAGTTACTCAAACATGTTGCAGATATTTGCAGAAATCAGCTGGTGTTTAGATCAAGATTCCACTTTCAGTTCAGTGTTGTCAATTCAACCTCTCTTAAGTCCTTATTTATTAACTCATACTTAAATAATTAAAATCTGCTAACAAGATTCTCATATTGAGAAAATTATATATATCAATTAAGTCCATTTATATGTTGGCCTATATTATTTAAGTCCTTATTTAAACGGAACTAAATTATTTTCGCAATCAACAACAGCGCATAACAAGAAGTCATCAAAGGGAAGTGTTGGCCTATATCTAAGCAGCAGATTCCTTCGCAATCAAATTAATTTGCGACTAATTAACACATGATGAAATCAGATTCAATTCCAACTCCAGATTTTAAGAGGTCATAAAACTCACTCAAATAAAATTACCTGGCCAAAATAGATGAGGAGGTAATACGACACCCCTGAAAACCTCAGACACAAATTCCAAAATAGATGAGGAGGTAATACGACGCCCCTGAAAACATCAGACACAAATTATAGAGAGAAAGTCAGTTTATATGAGTGATAGAGAGATACAAAGAAATCAAGCAACTGATTTGTTGTTTAGGAGGTTGTTACCTCTTTTCGGCGCTCAATTTTTAGGTTTTGAAGAATAACTCCAGGCAAAGCTGTGATTATGAAGACCCCTTTGTTGTACTTCAATTTTTAAGAACACTGAGATTTTGAAGAACCTGGTGCAACTGTTTTTTGAAGAAGAAGAACCCTAGATTATGTATGGTTGTAAGCTTACCAAGGGCAATTATGGATAGAGAAATTAATAATAGGGGTGGATAATTTTAATCGGACCAAGTAGACCAGATTTAATTGTATGCCAAATTAGCCATTTTGTAACGGGCTGAGTAAATTATACCGGGCTGATATATTTTTATAACTTGCTATTAAACATAAGATTTAGAAAGATGAAATTATCATATCCTACTATATCCCATCTACCAAACAAGCGCATAAGGTACATCAATACCATTTGAACTTTTTTAAATTGTATTGGATTTGAACGTGCTCCTAAATTTGAATGAAATTTTTTTAAAATAGAAAACGCATTATAATTATATAAATGCAGTGTCAAATGTATTAAAAAGCAATAATATATATAAAAGAATAAATACATCAATGTCACTATAATTTGTTTTCAGTCCACTCAAATTGCATTGCTCCTATATATATAAGGTGAAAATAATTTAAAATAAAAAATGCATTAACATAGTTATATAAATGAAGTGCCAAATATATTAAAAGCAATCATATATATAAAAGGATAAATACCTCAATATCATTATAATTTTCTTGCACTCTATTCAAATTGTATAGACTTGAACATGCTCCTCTATAAGGTCAAAATGTTTTAAAATAGAAAATGAATTAACATGGTCTATGTCAAATGCATTAATAAAAACAATTTTATTACAAAATTTGATTTAACGGAAAATAGTTGGTTTGAGACAATGTATTTACACCTTATATAAGAGTACATCCAATGGAATTGAATGGAGTGCAAGCAATTCAAGTGAGAAAATGACAGTGAAGTATTCACTCTTATATATATATTAGTATATATATATTAGTACGTGCGTCTTGTGCAGAGAAAATAATTATAACATGTTTAATATAATCTTTTGAGTATTACGCAATTTAAACTTTTCAAAAATTTCAATTTAATTTAATAAAATTTATAAGTTTAAATATATTGAATAAAAATTGAAGAAATAATTTTTATATTTTAGTATCAAAAGTTGGGTAGATGTCATTACCATTTTTAAAATTAAATGATTTCTAAAATTCCATAACTTATTGTCATCCAAAATTAATTTGAATTATCAAATTTTATTTCATTAAATCATACACGTACCGATAAAATTCTAGTTTTACTTAAAAAGAAACAAAGTTGATATGGGTGTGAGCGCGTATGCATATGCTTATTTATTAGGTACCATCTCCCTGTATAATATCATCCAATAAAAGAAGAAACAAGTCTAATTTCACAAACAGCATAATATGATAACCTTTTTGATTCTTTCAAGTTACAACTTTGGAATAGGCCCGAGAGCACCCACTAACATTACACTTATTCAATCCTCCTCGCATCATCATCAACCACAAGTTGCACTCCACACAAACAAATTGCTAATAACACAACATAGCTCACACACTGAAAGCAAGCCAAGCAGAGACTAATCGAACATCAAACAAGCAAGCTTTGCTTCTTAAGCACACACGAAGCCCTTAGGAACTTTCTTGGTGCATACATTAAGGAGCAAGGAAAGTGAGACAGGAACATTAAGGTTAATGCCCAAAATGTTAGCCTTAATAGCGGTGCAAAGGCACACGGCAGCCTCAAGGTCGGCCAACCCTTCGATGAGGCTGCAACATGGGGTTTTCGGAGGTGTTCCGATGGTCGCGTTGAGAAGGCCGCTAAGCAAGTTGGCGCAGACGCCGAGCTTTAGGGTATCTTTAGGGCAAGCTTTGCTCGGTTTTGGCTTCGGTTTGGGTTTAGGGCTTGGTGGGGTCCAGGCACTGGCCAAGGAGAAAATGATGAGGTTGAGCAAAAGGAATAGAGCAAGTGATGTGTTTCTCTTAGTGGCCATGTTCTTTTGTGTAGTAAGAATGTGATGGTAGAAGTTGCTAGTGATAGACGAAAGGTGCTTTCGATTTATTTTGATGAAAAGTTTGATCATCAGAGTAGGGTTTTATAGTGTAAGATGGTTGTTTAATCCTTTTCTTTTAGCAACGTCTTGATAACTTGATGTTAACGTAATGTTAAAGAAATTGTTTGGAATTCCGGATGTGGGTCCCATGCCTTTTAGGTGGCAAGAAAAAATATGTGAATTTTTGGATGCATGGGAAAATGAGATGATGCCTTTGTTATACTCCCATCCTTTCTTAAAAAAAAATGGAAAGGCACGTTTTACGTTCTTTAAAAACATGTATTTTTTATTTTTGTTATTTATTATATTTTTTTTATCCTAATCTTCATTACCATTCAAATCAATTATATTTTTCATTTAATCACTTGTGGTTCTAATCTTTATTACCATTTAAATTAATTATATTTTAACAATTAATAATACTTCTCAAATTAACTATATTTTATTAAAATCCGCACCGGATCAAATTGTGCATGTTTTTAAGGAATGGTGGGTGTATTATTATTCAGTGGGCAAGCTAATGAATACTTCAATAATGAAGGCTTTAATATTGATGTATAATGGCATACTCGGTGTAACATTTTTTATATATGTGCCGCTCATTGTATTTTACTTTTAAAAAATTTATTATAGTAAAATTCTATTCGTATTTTTTTGGGACCTTCTATTCAAAACCATTCATTTTAATTTTGGATAAACATTAACAGATGGATGTTCATTGATTTTTGTATACTTATAATTATTGATTATTAATTATCTTTTAAAAAATAAATAAACGTTATTAAACTGGCCGTAAAAGTGTAATTTTGGATAAACATTAACAGATGGATGTTCATTGATTTTTGTATACTTATAATTATTGATTATTAATTATCTTTTAAAAAATAAATAAACGTTATTAAACTGGCCGTAAAAGTGTTTATTAAAAGTATAAGCAACAAATGAATTGTTATTAACGAGAAGTAAATGTTATTATAGTAATTACCTATAATTATCATATTAAGAAAAAATAAATAATTAATAAGAATTTTTATACTAAGCAATTAGAATATAAATATATAATGATTTCGGTAATCTCGTGAACTTAAGAACCCGTGATTCTCTTAAAGGGAAAAGTGCTTGATCCATCAGTGCTTGATACATAGACTTGTGCATATTATAATTTTAGGCATGGACAAAATAAAAACAAATATATAGGATTAAAGATTCATTTCGGTGCCATTTCTTGCAAAGTGAAATTCTTTCTTCTTAAAAATAAATAGGTATGTATATAAAAAAGTATAAGTGGACAATGTTACTAAAATATTAATGCCATAAAATTACATGAGAATTAAAATACTTCATGTTTCATTAATTTAAACACATTTAGTCAAATAAAACACATTCAAAATAAAGGTCCAAATAAATGAGATAGAAAGATTACTAATCATCATATAATGGATAATGATGAGTTTACATGGTCGCACCACATAACAATTTTGTAATAAAGAATAAAGATGCATTTACAAGAGCGTGGACAACTTAGATCGTGCTCGGTTAATGATTGTGGGCTAACAATGCAATGTGATTAATGTTCTGCTATTTACCAAAATATTACTCTCTCCATCCCAATAAATATGAAACAAAATTTTTAGTTACGGTTATTAAGGAGAGTGTATAAAGATGGTAGGGTCCACACCTTTTTAAAAAGATAATTTTTATTATTTTAGGAATGTGTCAAGCTTAATAGGATATCTAAATAAAGGAATTGTGTCAAGTTTAATGAGATGGAGGGAGTACCAAACCTTTATGATATTTAGAAACAAAGTCTGATTACAGATTGAATTAGTCAGTATTAAATTGTATATATACTATTGAAAATTGGTTATAAAGGAGAACCTCATTATAATGACAACCTTATTAACGACAAACTTCTTTGTTTTCATTCGTCCACCTTTGGTTTAGTAATTAACAGCACCTAAAATGGGTGCATGATTGAAAATTCATTAAAGAATAGAGGAAATGGAATTATAGTTATACCGGTGGGAACAAATCCACTTAGCTAATCCAATAATTATAATATTTTTTGCAAGGTTGGAATGTTGCACTTTGCAAGCTAGTTTTCTGGAAGTAAGTGACACGGGATGCACAAATTAACCTAACACGGGCCCAATATCTCCTGTCCTTGGCTTAATTAGTAAAATATTATTTCCATTCATTTAACTATATTGGAATCTAAATTAGTTAATTAATATGTGATTTTCTTTCAATATATTATCATGTTAGAAACTTGACGTATGGAGTAAAATGGAATCACATATAACTAAAATTTAATATAAAATACTCCTTAGGATGACACAAAACTTTTGGGCAAAATTATTAAAGAGAATGTATAAAGTAATGTAAGAGTGATAAAGGTGGTAGGATCCACACATTTTATTTTTGGTTCATTGAGAGATCATCATAAATAATTAAAGTGTGTTGTTTAAGGTACATAAAATATTTAACCAAAGCAGCTCCTATATAATGAGCGATGTATTGTAATGTAGTTGGAGAATCCACTGTTTCATCTACCACAATTGTGTATTCTGTCGCCCCTTTTTTCAATAAAGTAGTTACTACCTGAGTTAGAGAAAGATGTTATTGAATGTGCCCCTCTATCATATATGTAAAAATAGAATGGTACGTTTATATAGAATAGTAAAGAGGCCGTTTATGATCATCGACTATGGAAATTAAATGTCATGTTAAAAAGTTGAGAAAAGAAACGATAAATCACATAAAAATGCACACGAGATTTAGAGGGTGTTTGACTTAGCTTATTTTAAATAGCTTAAAAGCTATTGCAAGAGCTTATAAGTCAGGAAAATAAGTTGGGGTGGAACTACTTATTTTTTGAAGAGCTTAAGCTCCAAAAGCTTATTTTTACAACTTATAAGCACTCAAAGAGCTTAATTTGTCAAACACTTTTAAGGAGCTTATAAACACTTAAATAACATATAAGCTCTTTTAAGGAGATTATAAGCTTAGTCAAACACCCCTTATAGTTGTTTGTTGACGTTGTGTCAACTACGTACACTCTAAAGAAGAAATATTTATTCACGGAGAACAATAGAAATTATAGAGAAAAAAGCTAGAGGTGTTCTCACACTATTCTGGGTACGCGACTATAATATAATTAAATAAAGGATGAATAGAAACTGAAGGCTTTCAACGAAATAAAAGGATAATTTGATAACTGAGTTCCAGTACATAACAAGGAGTTTATCTCGAAATTGACACATTCGTCAAACAAAAGTCTGAATTGACACTTACGTCAACAAAAGTTTATGAAACCTCTTGCAGCGGAAAAAGGATCTACGTAAATCTACGTGTATGAAGACACGTAAACCCCCAAGAGTTAGACTACACAAAGGACTGACAAGCCCGTCATAGCATCTCCATCCATCACGTCTCAACCTGCACATTTATAAATACATGCAGGGCTGAGTACAAACGTACTCAGTAGGCACATGCCGAAATCGCATACTTACAAATATAATTGTCATTGCCGTAAAGAGTGAAACATAGGGATTTGATCTTTAAAAGCACCTACGTTCACTAAATCCTTTTTGTGAAACCTATAGTTCGACAGCTGTCTAAGTTCTTTAGTATTCTACCATATATGTTTTCTATGTGTACCGTGAAGTTGGCCACCTTCTACGGACACCTCACCGGTCAACACCTTCGTCGACTCACAGTCCTTTGTGTACACTAGTTCGAGCGGGGTTGCTTACCCACTGGAACCCGAATTCGATTAAATGATAACAAGATAGGCATCGTACAAAACATAAATCATTTCGGCAATACAATACTTTAAAACATAAGTTCTCATTTGAAAACCTTTTCGAAATATCAACATAATAGCATAAGAGCACACATAATTTCTTTGTAATAGAAAGCCTACTTGGATAGCTTCGATTTGCACTTGCTTTGGTCTCGAAACGCGAGGTAGATCTCTCGTAAGAACCTTTAGAAAATTTCGTATAAGTTAAAAATGCCCTAAGTGCATTTGAAACATGTTAATCGTAAGAGTATATTATTCTCGGTTCTTGTCTCGACCCGTTAATTGAGATAGTGATACCTCGGATCAATATTCTTTCTAAGGTGTTGAATCCGCGATTCAATTTATTCCGGTAATTGACTTTAAGTGCAATGAGTGTATTAACACTTAATGAAATAATTCATTCTTGATAATTAATTATTCAAAAAATATTGTAAGTTTCAATTATTTAACCTTTTAAATAACCTTAAAATATTAATTTCTTAAATAATCCTAAATATAATTAGAGATATCAATTTCTCTTAATTTAGATCCCAATTACTAAATAAATTGGATCTTCTTGATTTAATAGTTAGGCTTTAATTGTCCAAATTATAAGCTCTAAATATTAATACAATAAACCATATATATTACTATCCCTTCTTCCTTTATTAGTATCACTAATTGGTGTAGCTCAACCTTAATTAAAATGTTGAGCTCAATTTTATTAACTCTTAACTTATTACATGTTAAACTAGTCCATTTAAATTAATTAAGTGAGCTTACCAATTAATTTAATTAGTTTAAGTATCAATTATCTTAAGATTAATAACCTGGGCCCATTAGATTAATTGTTTTCGGCCCATATGTCTTCTAACTTAAGCCCAATCTTAAATTTTCGGCCCAATAATCGACCAATCCGGCCCAATAAAATTAGTAATTTCTGCCCATTCACTTAAATAAATTTCAGCCCATAAACCATTAAATCCTAGGCCAATAAAATTAATTCTTTAGGCCCATGACCCTGCCCATTCGATTAACATTAATCGGCCCATTTGTTTTATTCCTCTTGCCCAATCATTTTCGGATCCGGCCCGTAACCCGGCCCAAAACCTGGCCCATGTTCTAGAACACTCTATCCTATCTACCCTAATTCACTTCCTTCTTTCTTTCACCCACAGACACCACACACACGTTTCTTCCTCCTCTTCCTCTCCCAGCCGTTCTTTCCCTCTGTACCTCTCGACTCTCCCTCTGACTCTTTCTTCTCTATCTCTTTCTCTCCCATTTCTTCCTTTTGCTAAGTTCTTACTTCTGCCTAATCCCTTCTCCTCACCTCTATCTCTACCTCGGCATTTCTGTAAATTTCTATGTCTTTGCTTCTAACCTTTCTTGCTTCAATTTCTCCTCTCGCCATTTCTTTCTATGCGAGGCAGTCACCTCTCCTAAGCTCAATTTTCTGATTCTTCAAAAAGGTAAGATGGGATTGGGTTTGGTTTTATTTAGTTTCTATTTTCGTTCTAGGACTTAAATTCTTCCTGCATGTCTTAATTTCTTATGGTTTATTTCGATTTTCAGGCTGATGATTCCTTCTTTTTATTACTGACCTATCTTCTTTTGTTTCTGTGAGATTTTGGTTTGGGCGAAGGAGTGTTCATGCAGGCAGGAGCTCGGTGAGGTCCCTCTGGGGAGATCCCTTATTAGTAAGTTCATTTCTCTCCCTTTCTTTTCTTGATATTTGAGTTGAGTACTGAATCTCTTCGTTCTATTTTTCTTAAATTTTCTTTTCTACTTCTGACTTCCTTAAATCTCTGTTTTTGCGAGGTTTTGGTTGAGATAGGGAGTGTTTACGGGGCAGGAACTTGGTGGGATCCATCCGAAGAGATTTCCTAATTGGTGAGTTCTGTATAGCTTATGTTTCCTTTCTTTTAGTTTCTGTTTTAAATTCTCTTAAGTCCTCTTATTGATTCAATATCATTTGTTGGCCAATGATGTTGTTGTGCTCTTAAGGAATGTTGAAAGAAACAGCTTCCTAAGCTAAGTATTTTCTTCTTCTAGCTCTTCTCGTGTATATACAAATTATGGGTTATAGTTTGTGTTTTAGTTTTATACTGACTTAATTTCACAGAGACGTGTACTCATATTTTACTTCTTGTGTTCGGAAAAGAATGCTATATATATATATATTCTGTTGTAGATGCTTATGTTTTGTTGTTCAAACTATGAACATGGATTCTAAATTTATGCTTTGGCCATTAAACTGCTATTTTAAACCATATATATATAACTGGACTTTGCAAAGACTACACGATTGGTTCTGAAATCTGAAATATGTATATGTTCTAATCTGCAAACGAACCTGTTGTTCTAAGTCCTAAAATCTGAATTAACTTTGGTATGTTTCTGCTGATGATTTAGTTTAGGATTCAAAGTTTTAGGACTCCTTTGCTAGAACATAACTTGGGTAATGGTTGAGGAAAACTACCTTAATCTTTAACTCCTTCACTTGAACGTTGTGGTTGAATGTTACTGCTTCTGCTGCTTCTCTTTGTTGTCCCAGCCGAGTGTAGAGTGTTTGTGTGTGTTGAATGCTTAGGTTAGGGACTACTTTATAGTAGAAAGGTTTTGGTTACTCTCTCTCCTAAACTGTCTAATCCTCTCTGCAGGATAAAGCAAGGCATTGGGAAGTAGCCTCCTCTCCAATCTCACTGTAGGTAGAGTGTTGGAACTGGTTATCCAATCACTTCCTACCTTCCAGCCATGCTGCAGCATGCTTTAAACTTTGCTTGTTATGTTCTTGCCTTATCTTTGCTTAGTAGAGATGTAGGCTTTAGAGACAGTCTTTTCTATGTTGTAATTTCTTTTACTTAGCTTACTTAGCTTTCTCATCTCTTCATTTATATTGCACACCAACATTTATATAATATACACTGTAATTATTTTCAGCAGGTATGTAGTAGGCGTGTGAACTCATGTTCATGTGTAGTACAACCTATTTACTATAAATAGATATCATCATCACACTTATCACTGCATATATATATAATAGGATTTGTTCTACATCAAGTGTTTCACTTCCTTGTCTTTCTTCTTACTTAAAGTGAATGCATATATATATTTACACTTGAGTGTTAAGATTTTCTACATGCAAGTGACGTTTTCATTCTTACAACACCTATATATATTATGTAGTTTCCTATATATATATTTAGGTTCAAATGTCTCACAAACCATATATATATATATATGTGTAGTATACGTGTAACTTAATATCATAGGTATTAATTTAGCAACATTATATATATATATAATATACTTGTAGGTTCTATCTACATACACATGAAATATTTCCACAACATATAACTTATACACCATACTTTTATATTTTCTTAAGTTTAATCAATTAACTTCCCACTTCTTATTTACTTAAAGCACAACATACTTATAAAGTTTAACAACATCACCTCTTATTAATTTAAAACCAATTTGACAATATATATAAAAGAATACCCTCGACTATTACAAACACGTTCGAAATCGCCTAGTTCGATTAATTAAAAAGGCGGGGTATTACATCCTCCCCCTCTTAATAAAAATTTCGTCCCGAAATTTGTGCCTTCTACTCGAATAACTGGGGATACTTTTCTCTCATTTTATCCTCCAGTTCCCAAGTAGCCTCTTCTTGCCCATGATTTCTCCATAACACCTTGACTAGTGAAATGGATTTACTTCTAAGTTGTTGCACTTTATGATCTAAAATGGCCTCGGGTCTTTCTTCATACGTCAAGTCAGAATTTAAAATCATTTCTTCTTGATGTATGACGTGTTTTGTGTCAAATATGTATTTTCTAAGCTGTGACACGTGAAATACATTATGAACGTTCCCGAAACTTGACGGTAATGCGAGTCTGTAAGCAACTGATCCTATGCTCTCTAGGATCTCATAGGGTCCAACAAAACGAGATCGTAGTTTTCCTTTGACGCCGAATCTAATTATCCCTTTGGACGGAGATATTTTTAGAAATACTCGGTCGCCTTCTTTGAATTGCAATTCGGTTCTACGAGTGTCGGCATAAGATTTCTGCCTATCTTGTGCTTCTTTGATTCTACTTCTACTCTGGCGAACGATCTCTATCATTTCACCGACTGAGTCTGGGCCCACTATGACTCTTTCTCCAACTTCGTCCCAATATAATGGCGATCTACACTTTCTCCCATAAAGTGCTTCATATGGTGCCATTGCTATGGTAGCTTGATAACTATTGTTATAGGCAAACTCGATTAATGGTAGTACTGCTTCCCAACTTCCGCCTCTGTCGAGAATCACAGTCCTCAACATATCTTCCAGAGTTTGAATAGTATTTTCGGATTGTCCGTCAGTTTCAGGATGAAAAGCAGTACTGAAATTTAGTCTCGTACCTAACTCTTTCTGTAAGCTTATCCAGAATCTGGATGTAAACTTTGAGTCTCGGCCTGACGTTATCGAGACAGGTACGCCGTGCAGGCGTATGATTTCTCGCACGTACAACTGAGCCAGCTTATCTGAACCGTACGTGATCATGATAGGTACAAAATGAGCAAATTTTGTGAGCCGATCCACTATTATCCAAATAGCAGTGTTTCCTCTCTTGGATTTGGGTAATCCAGTCACAAAATCCATCGCTATGTGTTCCCACTTCCACTTTGGGATTTCTAATGGCTGTAGTTTCCCATAGGGTCTTTGGTGTAATGCCTTCACTTGTTGACAAGCTAAACATCTCTCCACGAAAGAGGCTATGTCTCGTTTCATACCGTCCCACCAGAATTTCTTCTTCAGGTCTTGGTACATCTTTGTACTCCCAGGGTGAGCGGTATGGGGCGTATCGTGTGCTTCGCTCATGATCTCGTCTTTGAGTTTCTCATTGTGTGGAATGCACAATCTTCCCTCAAAGGTGATGGCGTTGTCAGCTTCTTCTCTGTAGTTTGTAGCATCTTTATTTCTCACCTTGAGTCGTATCTTTTCTAATTTCTCATCCATCCTTTGTGCTTCTAGAATTCGACTTCTCAGGTCTGGTTCTATCACTAAGGTGGCGAGAACTCCTTCCACAGTTTCGAGAGGCTGTAAAATTTCTAAGTTCATCTTACTGAACTCTTTTAGAAGGTCTGCCTCTTAAGTTAGTAGAAATGCAATCTTTGACGAGCTTTTACGACTCAGAGCATCAGCTACTACGTTAGCTTTGCCTGGATGGTAATTGATACCACAGTCGTAATCTTTTACTAATTCCAGCCATCTCCTCTGTCTCATGTTGAGGTCTTTCTGCTCGAAGAAATACTCCAGACTCTTGTGATCCGTGAAAATTTCACACCGAACTCCGTAAAGGTGGTGCCTCCAAATTTTCAAAGCATGCACTACTGCAGCTAGTTCCAGATCATGAGTGGGATAGTTAAGCTCGTGTGGCCTGAGTTGTCGCGATGCATAGGCTATCACCTTCCCTTCCTGCATCAGTACACAGCATAATCCATTCTTGGATGCATCGGTGTAGACGACATACTCCTTGTTTGGTTCTGGGACAACTAAAACTGGGGCTGTCGTCAACTTGTCTTTCAACAGTTGAAAACTATCCTCACACTCCTGAGACCATTTGTACTTGATTCCTTTTCGCAGCTGTTGCGTCATTGGTCTCGCTATCTTAGAAAATCCTTCTATAAATCTTCGGTAATATCCTGCCAGTCCTAAGAAACTTCGTATTTCGTTAGGAGTGGTCAGCGACTTCCAATCTCGTACTATCTCTATTTTTGTAGAGTCTACCTTGATTCCTTCTGATGACACAATATGTCCAAGGAAAATTACCTCTCTGAGCCAGAATTCACACTTACTGAATTTGGCATAGAATTTCTCGTTCCTGAGGGCTTCCAAAGTGATTCTTAGATGGTTCTCATGTTCTTCTTCACTCTTCGAGTATATGAGAACATCATCTATGAATACTAGGAAAAATTTGTCTAGATAAGGGTGAAACACTCGGTTCATTAGGTCCATGAACACTGCAGGTGCATTGGTTAATCCGAACGGCATCACTACAAACTCGTAGTGACCATAACGTGTCCGAAAAGCTATTTTAGGGACATCCTCTGTTCGAATCTTCAGTTCGTGGTATCCCGAGCGTAAATCTATCTTCGAGAAAACGCTTGCTCCTTTCAGTTGGTCAAACAAGTCGTCTATCCTTGGCAAAGGATATCGGTTCTTGAGTGTCAATTTGTTTAGACCTCTATAGTCTATGCACATTCTCAGGTTTCCATCCTTCTTCTTCACGAATAGAACAGGCGCTCCCCAAGGCGATACACTAGGTCTGATGAAACCTAGATCTAAAAGCTCTTGGAGTTGTATCTTGAGCTCTTCTAACTCCTTGGGCGCCATTCAGTAGGGTGCCTTCGATATTGGTGCCGAGCCTGGTTCCAAGTCTATCATGAACTCTAGCTGACGGTTTGGTGGCAATCTAGGTAGTGCTTCAGGAAATATATCTGGGTATTCCCACACGATAGCGACATCTTCAATCCTTCTCTCTTCTTCCATTTCCCAACTCAGATGAACGAGATAGGTTGAACATCCCTTCTTCACCAGTTTCTCGGCTTGTATTGCCGAGATAACTGTCTTTCTGCGACTTGTGGTAATCCCATGGAAACTTGTGGGTTCTTTTCCGGGAGGTTGAAATGAGATTTGTGTCTCATTACAAAGGATCGTGGCATAGTTTTTAGCTAGCCAATCCATTCCTAAAATTATGTCCACATCCTTCATAGTGATGACACTAAGGTCGTTTGCTAAGACCTTAAGTGATCCTAAGTTCAAGTCCAGATTAGAGCATGCATGTGTAAGCGTAGCAGTTCCCCCTAAAGGTGAAGACACCTTCATAGCTGTCTCAACTAGTTCTGGTTTCAGTTCTAAGTTATCTACGCATGCTTTAGCAATGAAATAATGAGATGCTCCTGTATCAAATATGATTATTACTGGCAAGTCAAGGAGTGTTCCCATACCTGTCATGTTGCCCTGATTTTCTTCAGGTTGCTTCTGTTTCATTGCATATGCTCTAGCATTCTGTGGCTGCCTCTGCTGCTGTCGGTGCTGGTACTGTGGTGGTAGTGGCGGGGGTGGTGGTAGCTGCTGGTGCTGTGGGCGTGCCTGTGGCTGAGCCTGAATTGCCCGCACGTATTGCTTCTGGGGCTGCTGGTTAGGTCTCACACTCACTCCTTGTTGCTTGGTAGGGCAATGGCTTGCGAAGTGCCCTTTTTGCCCACAAGCGTAGCATCCATCGCTACCCGCTCTGCACACTCCTCCGTGCATTTTCTTGCATTTAGGGCAGGGAGTGGATTTCTGTTGAAAATTCCCAGCCTGTACCGTCTGGCCCGGCTTTCCAAAGTTCTGGGGAGGTGCTTGTCCCTCCCACGATTTCTTTTGAATAGGGTTGGGACGATGATTCTCCCATTTGCGCTTACCCTTGAAATTCTGGGACTGATTCTGTGGATAGGTCGGTGGTTGGGTCGGTGCATGCCTTTCTGTCGGCATGGCAGCTTCAATATCGAGAGCCCGACTGAAGGACTCTGAGTAAGATAGACCTCCATGGCTGGCTAGGGTCATCCTGATCTCGTGCCTCAGACCGGCACAGAACTTCTCTGCCATCTTCCCATCCGTGTCGACTTGCTCTGGTGCATACCTCGACATGTCACAGAATACTCGGTCGTATTCTGTCACTGTCATCTTGCCTTGCTTTAGATTGTAGAATTCTTTCTCTTTCCTCTTCCGGTAGCTCTTGGGGATATACTTGTCATATATCCCGACCTTGAACTCTTTCCAGGTTAGGTTTTCTAACTGCTCATGAGTCATTGTCTTTCTCCGTGCTTCCCACCAATAATCAGCTGATCATGTCAGCTGGAAGGACACGCAAGTCATGCGTTCCTGATCGGTGCACCGTAGGAAGTTGAAAATGCGTTCTGTTGGGAACCCCATAAAATATATTAAGTTTTGATGATGCTCTTACAAAACACACTTGGTACTATACATGTTCTGTACCTTTTTACTTTGGTTTCAGCAAACCAGATAGTTGAAGCTAGTTCAACCAAAAAGATGGAACTTGTCTTTGACAGAAAGTCAAACCAGCAAGTCTCAA
>JAPKLX010000271.1:4266-16416 GCA_026898415.1 Leonotis leonurus
ATTATAGATGACGTTAAATAAGCGTCATGTATGAGCGAAAAAAAAGCGCTCATAGATGACGGTATTTTGTCCGTCATCTAAAGTATTTATCATAGATTACTCCACCTTTCTTAACACTTTTATTTTTACATAGATGACGCAAAATATCCGTCATCTATGAGCGTTTTTTTTGTAGTGAACCTTTTTAAGTCTAAGTTCTTTATTAGTGAATTGATCCTGTTTTGGGTGTGGCTCCCTAGACGTAGGTGTCAGATCACCAAACTGGGTTACCAGCTCTGTGTGTGTATTTTATTTATGCATATAACTGTGAATCAAGTTACACAAGATGTTTCACGATCTTTACTTAGCTTGGGATAGACAATTTCAATTGGTACCAGAACAGATGACCTACCATACTGGTGTTTGATCTCGGAGAAAGTCTATTAAGCACAGGTGTTATCTCAAAACTCTTGCAAGAATGAAGGAAGTAACAGAATGACTCGATCCCCCATACTTGATGACACAAACTATGGTTATTGGAAAGTTCGTATGATATCCTTCATCAAATCCTTGGATGAAGCCGCATGCAGTGTCGTTGTTATGGGATGACAACACCCGTGGATGAGAAAGGCATTATGAAGGCTCGAGATAAATGGTTAGTGAAAAATTTGACAGCCTCGAGGATGAATCAAAAAGCGCTTAATGTTATCCAAGGAGCTGTTAGCATGTTGGCATGTAAGTTTTTGTTATTTTCTCAACGTGTGAATCCGTCAAAGAAGCCTAGACCATCCTCGAAAATACATACGAAGGTAATACGTGAGTCAAGAATTAAAGGCTTAACCAACTTAAGACACAGTTCGAACTTCTAAAAATGGAGGATGAAACAATTGGCAAATTCCACTCCAAACTATTGGCACTGTAAAATGAATGTTTTACTCTAGGAGAGAAGATCTCATAAACAAAACTTGTCAACATAATTCTACGATCTTTTCCTGAAAGATTCAACACTAAAGTCACGGCCATTGACGAAGCACAAGATCTGGAGGAGATTTCAACTACTGAACTTATAGGGTATTTACGGTCCTATTAGATGGGAATGAGAATTCACAACGACGAAGATAAGAAAACCATCGCTCTCAAAGCACAATCTTAGAAGAAAGATATTGAACCTCACTCAGATGAGAACCAAAAGATGATGGAGTGTGTCTGACACTGATTGCTCCAACATTTGACAAAATAAACTCAAAGATTCAATCCCAATAAGTCAAAGAAAACTAAAAGTTCATTCTCGTCAACACCAAAGGATAATCAATCATCCAATATAGGAAGCTATAAGAAGGGCCACAATGCTATGAATGCAGAGGATTTGGTCATATACATGCAGACTGCGGGAATCTCAAAAGCTCCAACAACTCACGAAGGGTTACCATGGCAACTGTACCAAGGTTATTTATTTCGACTAGGATTTTTCGCATTGTGCTGCGCCGAATCTCAATCTAAATAGCCCTCAATCCTCACCAACTCTCGTGTTTGTTTTTGAGAATTTCATTTTTCAAACAAGCCAATAACTAATCATATGCAGGCTGCGAAATAGAAGTAAATCACGTAATCAACAAACAATTTAGGGGACAACCCAACCCTTATTACTCAAAATTCGTACAAAGGAGTAGCTTACTAGAACACACACCAACTATGTGTTGTTCTTGGAAAAAAGCTCTAATATATTATGGGTAAGTCACCCATCACTAGGTTCGAGCCCTAGAATTGAATACATCACCATTTGACACAATTTGACACTGCCTGAGATAAGTAGTGGGGGATTATGAGCATGATCTGGCTTAGTAATTGTTGTGCCACACTCAAGCCATGCCCAACCGCTTTGGAATTTCCCAAGTAGGATGACACCTCATTTTCTAGGCCATGTCGTCGCACATATCAACACCATGTTTGCGCGCCATCTAAAGACTGGCTAATGCCTCATCGTGGCGCCCTCTCAGCATCACCCGAGTGCCATCTCTTGGAAGCGGTTGGTAGCCCACTCCTGAAGCTCGCTCCATGCCCAAACCCGCTTGGTATCTTTCGACGACCTTTGTCAATTCTCGGAAACACTCGTCGGCACCCAGTACATCCTCGCGCGCCAACTCTTGGCCCCACTTAGATGTGCCCATTCTTTGATTCCTCGGCAACTTGTCTTGGTCAATCTTCGGCCCATGCATGCGCCTTCTCGGCGTTCCATGCATGTCTCCCTTGTCCGTGTCCGGCATGGCTCCGCACCATGCCTAAGTCTTGGTCATGACATACAGTCACACCATACTTGGCAGAGACACATAGCACAGACTCAACGTGTCATGGCACCCAAAAATTTAGGGGCGTAACATATCACCCTCACCGAAGCGCGAAGACGCTCTCGTCGTGCCTGGTGTATCCTCCTTCTTGTTCTCTAAATAATTCTTGATCTTAGACTCAAATTTCCACAACCCCACAACCTTTTCCCATGATACATCGCCCTTCGACTCTCCTTCCCATTAAACCAAATAATCTATCCTCCGATTTTTCTTGCTTTGGCCTAACGTTCGATAGACCAAAATTTTTAGCATCTTCTTGGTGTATTGTTGGCGGATGACGGGCGGCTCCCACCAAACCTGCTATCCCGAGTGATAAACACTCATTTTATATGTATCACTTGATACCTTTAGTGTATTTTGTGTCTTATTTTATTTTATTTTATGCCGTATTGTGTTAGTTTCGTCATTTGTGTTCGTTTTATGTTTGTGTCGCATTTAACATTTTTCTTAGGTTTTGGTTGAAGATAGTGTATTGGAGACATAGTGGTGCGAAAGGCAAGTCAGGGTGACCACAAGGATTCTTTCACGCCCCGTCCTCCGCCCTCCCCGGCAAAGTCCGGTTGCGCAACTATAGAATAGATAAATAAAGGATAAAGTGGAACCTTGAAAGCTTTGACTGAAATAAAAAGATAATTCGATAACTGAGTTCAGTTCGGACACAGAGTTAATTTACATAATTGGCAACTTCGCCAAACAAAAACTGATAGAAACACTTGCAGCAGAATAAGGATCGACATAAGTCTACGTGTATGAAGACACGTAGACACCCAAGACTTAATAAAAGATCGACAAGTCCGCCATAGCATCTCCCTTCATCATGTCTCAACCTGCACATTTATAAATACATGCAGGGCTGAGTACAAACGTACTCAGTAGGCACATGCCAAAATCGCATACATACATATATAATTGTCAATGCCGTAAGAGTGAAACATAGGGATTTTGTCTTTAAAAGCACCTACGTTCACTAAATTCTTTTTGTGAAAAATCCTGAATTCGACAGCTGTCTAAGTTCTTTAGTATTATGCCATATCTGTAATTTATGGTACCGAGAAGGTGGCCACCTTCTACGGACACCTGACCGGCCAACCCGATCGATGACTCATGGGTACTTGTGTACACTAGTTCGAGTAGGTTACACCACCCACTGGAATTCGATTTCATAATTGGAACCTTAAACCAGGAACCTTAACCAGATAGGCTTCATACAAAACATAAATCATTTCGGCAAGACAATACTTTGAAACATATTTCCTTCATTTGAGATCCTTTCGAAAACAACATAAATAGTATACGTGCACACATGATTTTCTTTGTAATAGAAAGGCTACTTGGATAGTTTCGGTTTGTACTTGCTTTGGTCTCGAAACGCGAGGTAGATCTCTCGTAAGAACCTTTAGAAAATCTCGTATAAGTTAAAATTCCCTTAGTGCATTTGAAACATTTAATCGTAAGAATATATTATTATCGGTTCTTGTTTCGACCCGTTAATTGAGATATTGATACCTCGGATCAATATTCTTTCTAAGGTGTTGAATCCTCGATTCAATTATTTCCGGTAATTGTCTTTAAGTGCAATAAGTGTATTAACACTTAATGAAATAATTAATTCTTGATAATTAATTATTCAATTAACATTGTAAGTTCTAATTATTTAATCCTTTAAAACCTCAAAATATTAATTCCTTAATAAAATTAGAGGTATTAATTCTCTTAATTTAGAACCCAATTGCTAAATAAATTGGACCTTCTTGATTTAATACTTAGGCTTTAATTATCTAAATTATAAGCTCTAAATATTAATACTTAATGTATATATATTTATTACTATCCCTTCTTCCATTATTAGTATTACTAATTAATGTAGCTCAATCTTAATTAAAATGACAAGCTTAATTTAATTAGGTCTTATCTTATTACAAACTTTAAACTAGTCCAATAAAATTAATTAAGTGAGCTTTACTAATTAATTTAATTAGCCTAAGTATCAATTATCTTAATATTAATAAACTGAGCCCAATTTTAATTATTTTCGGCCCAATAATTTACAAACCCGGCCCAGTAAGATTTATTCTTTCGGCCCATTAACTCTATTCTTTTAGGCCCAGAAATCACATAATTCCCAGCCCAATATTTGTCTAACCCGGCCCGTTACCCGGCCCATATTCTAGAATACCCTAATCTATTCATAACCCTAAACCATTCCACTTCTTTCTTTCCCAGACACATTTCACGCCTCTTCTCCTCTTTCTCTCTCGCTTTCTTCTTCCCTCTGTCTCCTTGTCCTATCTCTCTCAGTCTCTCCCTCGATCCCTCTCCATCTGTTTTCTCTTTCTCACTTTCTGCCTCTACTCTCTCTGTTTCTTACTCTCGGTTTCTCAGCTCTCTCGACTGAACGGCGAAAAAGTTCTACATGAGGTTGCTGTCGACTGGCTCATCCCTACCCAAGGTAAAATCTCCTCCTTTCTCTCTGATTTTCCCTAACTCTCTTCTCCTGAAATCTTTAATTTCTCATCTTCCTCACTAGTTCTCTATCTCTCTCTCAGTTTCCATACTTTCTGAATCTCTCTGATTACTGGAGAAAGCTAAACCTTCTTAGCTCAAGATTTCTCTTAGTGGAAGCTAATCGGTAATTCAAGGTAGTAGATTTTATCTTTCTTTATTTCCTGCTCTCACTTTACTGAAATTTCATTCAAGTGCTAAATCGTATATCTGACCTCCTAATCTGCATGTTTTAAATTCGTTCGAAATTCAAGAATCTGACTAAGACATATTCCTGTCCAAGTATTCATTTTTAGACTTTTAATTTCCTCTTTGTTTCAAATCTGAGGGGACCGTTGCATTCCTGTTTGGGGCTAGGATGGGGTCAAGATGATTGTACTAGGCGATGCTATGCTTGGTTTGGGCGTTTGGCAAGAGCTCTGTCCATCGGGACAGCAGCTAAGTTTTTCTTTCCTTCCCCTTGTTTTTTTTTGTTAGTGTTTATGTAAATATCTGAATTTTGAGTATATAATTGTATGGTTATGTTTTTTTTTTTATTTTACTGAATGTTCAATTCACAATCTCAAGCTTCTGGTTTAGGTTGTGTAGTGTTTTCGTAGCATACTGATTTTCTGCAATTTGAAGTTTGATTTGATTCCTCTTTTCAAGCATGTGAACATATTTTGTGAGGTGTTGGCTTGTTTTTTTTTCTGGGGTTAGATATTTGGATTTTTGAGGGAAAACTGGAACAGGGCTGGTTGGGTTTTTGGCTCAGTGGATAAAGCAGTTGTTATGGTGCTTTGGTTGAGGTTTTAATATAAGAATTTGCTAAGTTCAAACGTGAGTCTCAGATTATTTAGAAGCTTAAGGTTTGGTTTACTAAATCCTGAGCATGTTAAGAATTCTAATCCTCTATGTTCTGGAATTTGTACTCTATTTTAATAAATTATTAACCTGACAGAAAACATGAATTCATACTTTGCTCCTTATTTTTCTGATGAAGAATGCTATATTTTGATTTCTATGCTCTGTGGAATAAATGCTTATGGCTTGTTTGTTCAAAACTATGAATCATAGATTCTGAGTTCATTTCTCTTGCCATTAAACTGCTATTTTAAAACATATAAACTGGACTTGAAAACTACATGATTTATTCTTAGGTTCTGCAATCTGGAACTATGTCTATGTTCCTAATTATGTTTCAGTGTTAACTTCCAGGTTTAAAGCATAGGTTTCTGACTTAAAGATTATGATTTCTTTGTTATAAAAGAAGGTTTAAGGGTGGAGGGTACTACCTTTGCCTTTAACTCCTTCTTCTTCTTGAATGAAATGTTGATTGCTTGAATAGGAATTTCTGTTTGTGTGAATAACGTTTTAGGGCAGCCCTTACCCCTTTATATAGATATTGATGCAGTGTGGTATTGTTAGCTTAATGCTTAAGGTTTATGGCTAGTTTTTAATAACCTTTACTCTATTATTGTAGGTGATGGAAGAGGCATGGATGGAGGACTTTCTTTCCCCACTCAACCGAGCCTTCTGCAGTCTCCTACTGCCACTGCCATGCTTATGTTTCCTTCTTTTCCTTCTTTCCTTTTTCTGTTTTGCTCACTGCTTATGCAGTTTGTAGGTTGCTAGTTTAGCTTTTAAGTTGTTTTGTTTAATGACATGTATTATATAGAGTTTGGTGTTGGCAAGCTATGTACCAACACACACATATATATATAAGATATGATGTATACTCAAGTGTTTAAACTTATTAGCTTCCTTCTTTACTTACTAAATATATGTATGCATGTACTTCATACTTGAATGTTTACATCTTTCCTTCTCCCAATATAAATCTTGCAGATCTCATCATATATTTTTAGTCTTATGCGTGTGGTTTCTACTCTTCATCTAATATATAAACCCTTCAACATAATATAACATATATATATACATATTTATATATCACACGATCACTCAAATTATGTAATACACATATGATACATTTCCACAATAATCTAACTTATATACCCTACTTGTACTCTTATATATCTAGGTGAATTTTAATCACACATTTATATTGTTTACACACTACACATACCATTTATATAGTTCTAATTTAACTATACTTTGATATCTCCATCTTTATAATCATTATAATTAAACCATCTCTTAAGAATTTTAAATCAATTAATTTCTTCACTTCTTAAGTTCTTAAAGCACAAAAATAAAATCTAACCCATTTCACTTCTTATTAATTTAAAACAACGTTCAATATACTATTATATCCGATTGTACTACAAACGCGCTCGATAACGCCTATTTCGATAATTAAAAAGGCGGGGCATTACAGATTCGGTCACCGAACTTGCATAGAAACTTTGAAGATCTCCAAAGTTGTCCATTTTTTACCGCTAGTTCGGCGACCGCACTGTTTGGATCATCGAAGTTGCACACGATTTTTAGATTTTGAATTTTACCAATCTATCTCGAACTAGACTTCAAGGCCTATAAATACACACTATTGAGGAGCCATAAAGTTGATCTTTTGATCACATTTATATTCATATTTCCATATTCAATTCCAGACACAATATTATACTAGTTTTCATTCTCTTTCCTGGAGGAGAGTTCGCGATTGGAGATTGACAATCGAAGATCAAGAATTCTACAACAGGGGTTCATGTTTATTTTATTTCATTATAGTATTATTGTTATTACGAGTAGCTAAACACTTTGTGATTATAGGAGTTTTGTAAGACCTATTTCGATTTATGGATTCATAATATTAATTCTTAAATTCACTTTCAATTCTTTGTTTATGATTCGTGGTATTATTTATCATGTTTTGATGATTGATCATTATTACTTCATGTTAGTTGTGTTTTCAATGTCTTATCCCAATTGAATTCATAGTCCACCACACGTATGCATAATACATATTTCACCTTGAGACTTAGCGGAGACATGTGAACTGCAAGAGGATATTCTTATCGTGCTTCTAGTTCACTATCATAGACTGCCCTATCTGGATTATCTGGTAATTTAAGCGATCTTTCACATGAATTAGGATTAAAATACGGTAGTTAGATTTAATTGGTGAATCCATTAATTGATTTAGTGCCCATCATTACCCTTGACATCCTCTCTTTATTATTTGACTTTCATACCAGTGTTCGCAAATCTGTCAACCTATTTTCTTTATTAGTTTAATACCCACTCCAATTTATGTCTTTCTTAATAATAATTAAATATTTGTGGAAGTTACTCAGTATGTTTTCATTAATCAACCTTTGTGGATACGATATTCGACTGCCCTATTATTACACCTATTTTTATATTTAAAATAGTGCAATCACTAAGCCATCAACAAGATCGGGACTAAACTTTTTGAGGAAAGATACATGAAATGAAGGATGTATCTTTAACTTGTCCGACAACAACAATCGATAGGAAACTCTCCCGACTTTCTTCACCACCTCAAATGGTTTGTCGTATTTTGGAATGAGCCCACGATGTACGAACTTTGAAATGATCTTCTTCCAGATTTGAGGAGTCTGCTTCAGCAACACTTTCTCCCCAATCTCGAACTCAACATCACGGCGATGTTTGTTAGCTTGCTTTTTCATCAAACATTGAGCCTTGGACAAGCTATCACGGGCCTCATCCAACAACTCCCGCTTCTCAAGAGCAAACTTGAAGGCGGATGGACAACTTCCACCGCTCTTTTGTGCAGTGATCTCATGCGGGGCTAATGGTTGTTACCCAAGCATAACTTAGTCTAAACTATCCATATGGAAAAATTTAATCACGACATGCATTCTTGACAAGACTTTAAATCATTCTAAAATTGATCTTCCTATCATCACGTCACGTCACATAGAGATCATAGAAGCAAGTAGACCACTTAGACTAGATAATCATCAATTCGAACAGCACAAAACAATAATGCACAAGGTAACAATGAGATCACATAACCGGCTAGAGTTTTTATCCATCTTTATTGACGTATCTTTCTCTTTTCTTTTCTTTTCAACATGAGGAATATTAAGGACAATGTTCACCGGGTGTGTACTCTGAATGTTCGGGTTTTCCCGGTGTGGTTTCCCATACCCATCTCTTTTATCATTTTGAATTATTGATTAAGAGAGCAGGGTAGAATTTTATGTATTCCTATTTTTCACGAACTCAAAAAGGCAATTTAGATCAATGTCAAGTTATATGGTCATTGTTGCGAGGTGTAAACAATTAGGGGTTACCTAATGTATCCTAACACGGTTTCCTGTTCTCATGGTTCCCATAGGAGCAGAGACCTCTTGACAAAGTTCGATTTTTCAATACAAACATGGATACGTAACAAGTGGTCATAAACAACTAGTCAATCGAATAAATCAATTTATACCATGAGTCAAGTTAAATCAATCAAGGTTTTCAAATCATATCATATCTCAAACACATGTCACGACTTGATTTAACAACATGATATCAAGACCAAATAGCTCTTAAACAATCACAATTTGGCATAGATGAGACACCAAAATAAACGACGAATGCACGCACTAAAAAGACACCCCTCCCCCCTACAAAGATAGAGCAATGCCCACATTGCAGAGAGTAAAGAACTATAGAGTAGGGATAAAGGAAACGTCCCTAAATTGATTAAAACGGAAAAAAAAAACCTGAAAAAGAAAACTATAAAGCAGAGGTTAGTCAATCTCACACTCACACTAAAAGAAATAAAGCAGTAAATGTACCTCAACAGTGAGACGAAACTGTTGGTCGGGAGGAGGGTGGGTGGATGCTCCGCCAAAGGTCCAAGACGACCATTGTTGTTGCATCTCTTGTAAAAGCCTATTTTGCTCCTCCATCGCCTTTTGTTGACCTTCCCACTGTTGGTGTTGGGTGTCAAGGCGAGTGTTGTTGTCGCGGATGTCAAATCGCATCTCGTGAATGCTGGTGGTGATCTCGGTAGTGAATCGCTCCCATTGGGAGTTCCATTGAGGCTGGGTACCCCATTGAGATTGGGCACCCCACTGTTATTGACCGTCTCATTGTGATTGGGTACCCCAATCAGATCCTCCGGTTGCATCCACCGTGTCATAGCCTAGCCAAGTGGCGTCGGCTTGCTCCTCGTCGTCTTCCTCGGATTGGGCCTCTTTGTTGGCCTCCATGTGGGCATCTTCCACCTCGTCGGCTTCATGGGATGCTCGGGCTGCTACTTGGGCATTGAGGTACTGCATCACATAATTGCGCTTCTCTTGAGGTACCAATTCAGATTGTGAGAGAGTGAATGGTAAGCCTGTAAACTCATTAATGTCGATCTTCTTGGTGGGGAGGAGCTCATTATGTGGGGGGCCATCTGCACGGATAAGATTGAGGTGCATGGCCACGGAAGTTGCAAGGTGAAGTAGTGTAATATCCCGCTAATTTCTAATTATACTTTTAAGTGTTCTAATTATTAAGGGACATAAGTATGATGAAATAAGAATTTTAGGAAAAACCTAGAGCCTGTTAGGACCTACCATGTTAATTTGGAAGACCGGCAAATCTTTTTAAAAGGTTTATTTAAAAAATGAACTTTTCATGCATAAGTCGAAAGTATATACATATTATACTCCTTGCGTAGAGTTTTTCAAAAGAAAATTATTGGCACTAGGTTTACCCAAAAAGGAGTTCGTATGCAACCGCTACGAAATTTTAAAGTTTAAGCACGTCGTTAAAAAAAAATAGTTTTTCCATGCATGACCGAAACTATATCAATATTATAGTCATTGTGTAGACTATGAAGAAAGGGAGATGTTGACGTTAGGTTTGCCCGAAAAGAAAGTCGTGTGCAGAAGTTACGACGTTTTAAGGTTAAAGCATTAATAATAATATAATATAATAAAAAAAATATTAAAAAATCTAAAATTTTTCTTATAAAAGGGGGGGAGGAGTCGTGACTTCCTCCCCACAATTACAGAAGCAGCGCCCCCCTCCCCCTCCTCTTCTGCTTCTCCTCTCTCTTCTTCTCCTCTTCTTTTCTTCTTCTTTCTGCTATTTTCGGGTATCGAGGTTCTGCCGGTTAAAAAAATTGAGGATCGATCGAAATAAAGGTACGTCAGGATAAGGTTGAAGGTAGGCATGGAGCTTGACAAAGATGGCTCAGCCGCCGTCGAGTCTCCATCGCCATCGTTTTGATATCATTATCTTCATTCTTTCTCCTCCGTTCTCTTCTTCATTCATTGTCCCATTCATGACTATTGGTCTATCAGACGGCTAAGGTCCCTTAAGGTTTTAAGTTTCTGACCATAAGATCCGTTACTCTGCCAGATTGAATTTTAAATTTGGATCCCGGTTAAGGTCATCATGTCATGATTTATTGCAATATTTCATGTTTTTCTAAAGGAAAATATTCATGGTCAATCATTTTTCGATAAAATTTATAGTGCATGTATAGAAAAAAATATAGGATTTTCTGAAAGAGGTTTCATTAATTTTCATCGGTACAATTTTCATAGATCCGAAAAAGACTACGAATCTTCTCGATTAAGCTTCGAGGTAAAGTTGCATATTTTAAAAATGTTTATACATATTCCTATAGGGAATAATGTCCGGAGTATTTTTGCCTTCTTGGCCAAAATCATTTGAAAGTCCAGTTGCTGCCAAATTAATTTATTACGTGATAAAAAGAATAATATTTAGCCTAAAAATTTAGTACTACTTATCTATAGTTCATTTTTGGAAATTAAAGCCAAAATATATTCCCTATGACTAACAGGTACCTAGCATTGAAATTTGAGCTCATAAGGATTTACGATTTTCCCGTAATCGAGGAATATCATCGGTGAAAGGTTGGGGATATATACGTATTTTGAGTTATTAAGCTCTTTTCTCTAAATGAAAAAAACATGGATCTCTGTTAAAATGTTTTCACGAAGGTATGGACTGTTTAATGCTCTTATCGACCGCCGGGGGTTCTTATTCGGCCTAACACGTCGATTTAAGGACTATGATCACTTAGTCTCTACTGCGGTGGGTTGATCACCATCGGTTTTTGACTCATGCTATGTTAGGGTGTACGGTTCGCCGAGCCCTATTTGACTGAATGTTTATGATCCGTCGGTGGTAAAAGGCCCGGGACATAACCTATATAAGAGTAACGTCATGCCGGGTCATGTTTAATTTATGCAAAAATGTTTTGCTTACTTAGAAGTTATTTTTGTTTTAAAACCTTCTAAGGTAAGTATACTGAACAGAGATTATATTTTTCGTTTTATGAAAAACCCAACTAAGTGCACTAGTACTCACCCCACGTTTTACAAAATTTTTCACAGGCTAAGGAAGCAGCATGATGTGTGTGGCTGAGGAATGGTGTTAT
>JAPKLX010000271.1:16426-65052 GCA_026898415.1 Leonotis leonurus
TTGCATATGATTCATTTTAGATTCATTATTATAGACATTGTCTTTGCGTTGGTCAGCTGTTTGAGATATAAAATTGCATAGTCAAAGTTATAGAGGAGATGTTGTCCGATTTTCAAGGACAACTCTCACTTATATAATGCACACGAACACAATGACCCCTTTCTTCCCCGCTTCTTTTATCCCCGCCCAGTCATGCCCTTGGCGCGTGTGCCGTCCCTCGGGATTTGGGGCGTGACAAGTAGAGAGACGTGGGTACGCTTCCGGCGTTGGATGGATTGGATTGATTCAAAGATGAATGATGATGGGCAAATCTTCGTCTTGTGAATTGCACAATGTATTAGGAAGCACTCCACGGTGTTCACCTTATTGACTTGGTCATTGCCCGAGATGGAGTAGGCGATGAACTTGTGCAAGACGCTTATATTGGGGTCTCTTAGAAATCCGCTAGGCATGCCTCCCGATGCCCAATTGTGGAAACCTATTAACTCAAACCAAGCTAGATCGGGTTAAATTTTGGGAGCACCCGATGGAGCCCCATGGTGGGAAATCCAAAGATGGATTTCATCATGGAAGTAGTAACAGTATGAAATAATCCACGGTACCGGAATTTAAATTACTTGAAATCAGATGCAACATCAAATGTGGTGAGAAATTCAAGTCCTAGTTCTTTAAAGCAATCAACCTCTAACTTAGCATACTTCTCTAATCCAATATTTTTCAAATAGTGAGTCACTTTAGAAGAAATACCTAAACTACTCAATAGTTCTCAATCAAGAGTACGAGGAAGTGTGATATCAAGAGCCGTGTACCGTAAATAGAGACTGCCCTCGTGATCATTGTATATTGGGAATGGTTCTCCCGAGCCCTGGATGTTGTCGTGAACGGGGTGGAAATCCTCATCATCCCCTCCTTGTCGGCTAGATTGCCCAACATCACTTGTTTTTTTTTTATCTTTTTCTGCCCATTCAACTTTTAGCAAACACTTGGTGGGCAAAAGAATTGATGAACTTGGGGTTTTGGGTTTTGGGTGTTTTAGTGGGTGGAATCGGAAATTATTCGAATGGAAGGGAAGAGCAAGTAAAGTTGATGGTGACTCCAAAGATTGGAGTAAAATAGTGAGTATGGAAGAAGGAATTGAAGAAGAAAATTTGGGTGCGGAATAGGGTTTGAGGAATTTGGGAGAGAAGGAGTGAAAGAAGTGGTGAAAAAGAGAAGGGAAAGAAGGTGTTTTAAGTGGGCAGCCGGTGAACTTAGCGGTCGTTAAGGGGTCAGCGGCCGCTGAGATGTGCTCTGGTAAATTAGTGGAAGAATTTTGGGGAATTTACATGGGGGGTGGTCAGCAGCCACTGCGGTGTCAGCGACTGCTGACTCGAGGTAACACGGGTGCTAGCGCGTTGGCGCAGGGCTGGCACGAGGTCAACGGCCGCTGAGTGTGCCGCAGTCGCTAACCTATGCTCTTGTAAATTTCCTTCACTTTCTCCTCCGCGGGCGTTGAGTGTCCCGCGCCCGCTGACTTTGCCTCTCTTCCAGACTTTTTCGAGGTGTGATTTTTCATTTTTTTGCGTGTCTCGCCTCGGTTTCCTCCTAACTTGGTATCACCTACGAACAAAGATAAATAATGAAAATTAACTAACGGAACGAAGAAAATAAACGGAATTAAAAAATGAAAAATGGGAAAACGGATGTGGGTTGCCTCCCACGAAATGCTTGTTTTACGTCGTTAGATTGACGGGATAGAAGTAATTTAACGGGGATTGGAGATTGGCGTTGACTCCACAACTTCAAGCATGGAATCGCCTTCAATCTATGGTTTTACCCGATGTCCATTCATACGGAGAATCATCCACTTCGTTACTATATAGTTCTACTGCTCTGGATTGTAATTTTTCCTTAATCACTAACGGACTGCTCCACCTTCATTTGCGTTAGCCCGGGAATAGTCGAAGTCTAAAATTGAAAAGTAGAACCTTTATTCTCGGTTTTAATTCCCTGTGCACAATTCAGCGGTCATGGATCCGCTTCACTTTGTCTTTGTAAATCCGTGCACTCTCATACGCCTTGTGTCTAAGCTCATCAAGCTCGGAAATTTAGAGTGATCTCCTCTCGGCGACATTGTCAAGGTCGTATGTCGCTGCCTTGATTGCCCAATATGCTTTGTACTCTACTTCGACCGGCAAGTAGTACGGGCTCATCCCAAGAGTGCTTTTGAAAGTCGTCCTATATGCCCATATGACATCGTTTAGCTTGACTACCTAATCTTTCCGGGATGATTTCACTGTTTTCTCCAATATGGCCTTCACTTGCCTATTGCTCATTTCGGCTTGACCCAAGGTTTGTGGGTGATATGGGGTGGCGACTTTGTATGTGATCCCATTCTTCTTCATCATTTTTTCGAATAACTTGTTGCAAAATTATTTTCCCCCATCGCTAATGATAGCTCAAGGGAATTCAAATCTACATAAGATGTTTTCCTACACAAACTTGAGAACAACATTAGCATCACAAGTCCTAGTAGGGATAGTTTCAACCCAGTTAGACACATAATCAACGGCTAATAGAATGTACTCGTATCCAAAAGATTTAGGGAAATGACCATGAAATCAATACCCCACACATCAAAGATTTCGAAAGGAATAGAATAATTAGCGTAGTAAATCAAACGAAGCATATTATCAACTCGTTGACCTAAAACAGCTCCAACTGCAAGATTGCATGCGTCACACATGATCTCGAAAGGAATAGAATAATTAGGGCCAATAACAATGGGGGCAGAAGTCAACTTTTCTTTCAATCGGGTAAAAGCATGCAAAGACGAATCATCAAAATTGAAAGGAACATCTTGGGCTAGTAAATGGAAAAGTGGTTGCCAAATTTAAGAAAAATCTTTAATGAAACATCGGTAAAAATCTGCGTGACCTAAGAAACTTCTAATTCCCTTAACATCTCTTGGTGGAGGTAATTTTTCAATCACCTCGATTTTTGCCTTATCAACCTCAATGCCTTTACTAGAAACAATATGGCCTAGAGCAATGCCACTTTTAACCATGAAGTGACTCTTTTCCCAACTCAAAGTTAGACCGCTTTCAACACATCTTTCAAGCACTTTCTCAATTTTAATTAAATAATCATTAAAAGAAGAGCCAAATACCGAAAAATCGTCCATGAAGATCTCGAAAAAGTCCCCTATCATCTTGGAGAATATGGACATCGTGCACCTTTGATAGGTACTGGTTGCATTGCATAGTCCAAATGACATTCTCCTATACACATATGTGCCAAATGGGCTCGTGAATGCCGTCTTGGCTTGATCCTCTGGTGTGATGGCGATTTGATAGTATCTTGAAAGGCCATCAAGAAAATAGTAAAAGTCATTTCCAGATAATCTATCTAGCATTTGATCAATAAAAGGGAGAGGAACTGATCCTTTTTGGTGGCGGCATTTAATTTGTAGTAGTCAATGCACATCCGCCACCCCGTGACGGGTCGAGAAGGAACAAACTCTTACTTGTCGTTTAGGACCACCATGATTCCTCCCTTCTTGGCTACCACGTGTACCGGGCTCACCCACTCGCTACCGGCAATGGGATAGATGATTCCTTCCGCCAACAATTTAAAAATCTTCCTTTGCACGACTTCCATGAGGACTGGATTTAGTCGTCGTTGGCTATCTCGTTTCGGAATGGTGCCTTCCTCAAGATTGATGCGGTGCATGCATGTAGTAGGACTAATGCCGCGAATGTCTGCTAGGCCCCATCCAAAAGCGAGTTTGTACTTTTTGAGAACTGAAAGTAGTAAGTTTTCTTGGTCCTTTATCAACTCGGATGAGATAATCACGAGTTTGTTCTCTCCTTCCAAGAAAATGTACTTAAGGTGAGTGGGGATCTTTTTGAGTTCCACTTTGTCAGGTGTCGGTGCCTCCTTGGTTTCGCCTGAGTGATGGATTTTTCATCAATTTCCTGCACTCAAACTTCTTCACTCGTGAAATCCTGCAAAAAAGAACTCTCGGCCAAGGAATTAATAGCATTATTACCAAAATAACAGTCATCAACAAAATTAGCGGATGGTATGGTGCGACTCCTATGAGCAGAAAAATGCACTTCCTCTCCTAGAACAGACATTTTAATAGAGCCATTTTAAACATTAATCAAGGTATTAGTCGTGGGCATGAATGGTCTTCCTAGAAGGAGTGTATGCTCTATACCATTTTCATGCACGTCTCCTATCTCTAAAACAAAAAAATCAACAGGAACAATCAATCCACCTACTTGCACTAAAGCATCCTCAATGACAACTCTAGGATATCTAACGGATCTATCGGCCAACTGCAAACACATGATTATCTCATCCGTGACATAGGCGGGAACATTTTGGATGACTTCCAAAAGAGGTAAATTGACGTTTACCTTGGACAACATTTTATAGAAATCATCGAACTGCTGGTTGTGTTTCACATTCATTAGCCTGTTGGGATAAGGAATCGGCGGATCATACGGATTCGTTGTCTTGTGAAATTTTTCACCGGGTTTGGCTTTTCCAACTTCGGGTGGGGGCCTGTCCTCCTTCTCGATGGTGAAAGTTGGCATCTCCACTTTGTTATCCTCCATTTTTCCACTCCTCAACACAGTCACAACTTGAGCTTGATGGGGTTGATGACCCTGCCCCGGAATTTTGCCTATTTTGTTATTTTGCTGCAACTGGTTCATTGCACCCAAAATTTGTCCCATAGTAGTCTCAAGGTGTTTGATGGTAGCGTCTTGTGCCTCTCGAGCCTGTTTACTCTCTTGCATGAAAGTGGTCAAACTATCCTCATGAGATGATTTTTGAGGAAGTATAGTTTGACCTAGAAACTGCTGCATTGGATATTGGTGTTGCTGATTTGGAGGGTGATAAAAATGTTGTTTTTGCGGTGGAAAAGTTAGTTGTTGCGGTTATGGTGGATAGTACGGCTGCGATTGACGCTGGTACTGAGGCTGTAAATTTGGAGCCTAAGGATGTCGATTTTGAAACTATCCCTCATCATGTCCATCATTTGCTTCTTAAGGTCGGGACTCGTAGTCACTGCACTGGCCTCCATTCGTCGCGGTCGAGAGGTTTTTGCTGTGAACTCGCGGCTGGGGTTTCAAAAATCTCATTCATCTCCTCCACCGTCTTGACTGCAATATTTTCTCCCACCGAACTGTCCACCACAAATTGAGCAGTCTAGAGCAAACCGTCATAGAAGAACTGGCATAGCATCTCTGGTGCCATCTGATGGTGGGGGCACTGAAGTAGTAGCTCCTGGAATCTCTCCCACGCCTCGGGGAATGGCTCGTCGTGGGCTTGCGCGAAATTCATTATCTTAGTACGTACTGCTTGAGTTTTGTGATGCTGTAGTACTTCAACATTAATTTCTCACAAACTGATGCCCAATTTGTAAGTGATCCGAGTTGAAGAGATAGGAACCAAGATTTGGCCATATCCTTCAAAGCGTAAGGGAAACACTTCAATTTGAGCTCGTCCTCCATCAGTGAGTGAAGCGGGAAACTTTGCACCACCGTGCAATATTCTCGGATGAAAGTCAATGAGTCTTCACTCGGGAGTCCATGGTAGGTCGGGAGCAGTGATTGGTGGTGTGGCTTCAATTCGTAGTTTCGGACAGTGGTGGCAAGGACAATGGCTGAAGTAGCGATGGCACCAAATTTGGGCCTAGTGAAGGCGCCCATATAGCACAATCTCTCGTCAACGATCTTATCGGCCATCTCTTCGAGTAATCGTGGCAATGAGAATTTATAAATGTGCTCGATGTCTTGTTCTAGCACAGTGGTTAGGATCTCATGCTTTTGGTTTGTGTTGTCGATAAAGGGCGTCAAAGAATTTCTAGCACTGCGGCGACCTTGAATACAGAACACTCAATCAACACGTTAATGAGAATTCTCATCATTGCATACGTGTGCAGACTAGAAATAGGACTCCATGTCCGACAAAAAGTTCTCCAACTCCTTTAAACTTTGAGCACACTCGAAAGGCTTCGGATCAGGGATCCTAAACTTCGAGGATAAGCGAAGAGCACGCTTAATCACGTGGATCTCATTAAGAACCTTCTCCAACTTCAGATACATTTTCTTGAACTAGTTGTTCATCTCTTCTTCGCAATAAATAATCTAGCCCTCGACGAAACTAGACATATCCTCCATAGACTTTCAAACTTCATCCACAGAGGCTTGAATGTCATCAAACATCGTCTCAGCATGAAGATGTTAGGCTTTGTATAATCTAAAGCATGCTTCTTAAGCCTAAAGTATGTACTCTAGGTTCTTGCAAATTATACGAGGTCGATTGCATGTGGCAAGCTAAGCCCGGTCGGATCTCGATGGAAAGCTAAACAGGGCGGCTCTAATCCTAAGTGTTATTAAAACAATAAAAAGGAAATCCTAAACACTCTAACAAAGATAAATGGGAGGAACAAGAAATAAAATAAAAAAATAAACAAAATAAAAATGTGGATTCGGGATTGAAGGGTCTAGAATTTAGAAAACCTACAAATAATTAAATCATGCTCCTCTACACATGCTATTGTTCGTTCATCAAGGACTTCCTAAAAGTTAGTCTAATTAGTCACTTCCGTATCCATAATTAGACAGAATCACAACTCTCATATTAGATATCCCTAATAAGAATTCCTCAATTACGAAAAATAATGCGAAGTTAATTAATGACTTCCTAAAGTTGCTTAATTACTAACTTTCGTATTTGACAATTAAGCATTAATTCTAACCTACATATTCGAAGTACACAATAGGAAAATCAATATCAACCACGAATATGATTCCTACGTTTCAAATTTGGAATCATTGTTTGATTTAACACTAGGTCTATATTGGAATCATCTCTCGATCTCAACCAATAAACGATTTAAATCAAAACGGTGATCAAGCGTTTCAATTAAACAAGCACGAGTTAAATCAATAAGCACGAATTGAAGAGAAATCAACAAATAATTAAAAGAGATTCTACACCTAGGGAGAGGAAGACAATCAATCCATAGAATAATCGAAATAAGAATTAAAGATGCTTATAAAGATTGAGTCTTGGATTGAGAGCCGAACTCGCCCTCAATCCTTCAGCAAACTACTAATCTACCCAAGGAAAACATGTAAAACTAGTGTTTGAGAGCAGGAATTCGAGTACAAGAGTTGAAGTCTCCAGGAATGACGCCAAGAAAACATTTAAAACTCGCGACTAACTGTCAACAAGCGACCACTGGCTCCTTGCTCTCTGAATTCTCTGCAGCTCTTCCCCAGCGGGCGCTAGGGTTCCAGCAGCCGCTGGGGTCCGTGTATGCTCCTTCGACTTAGTTTTTCTTCTCGTGCATTCCTCGACTTGACCTGCTTCACTAAGCTTTACACGCTAACGAAAAATGCTCCACACTTAGCTCCAATCTCTCCTCATTCCACCATCCTACATCAAAACACGAAAATACACGACTGGCGTAAAAACGAACTAGAAAAGGAACAAAAATGAACAATCTAATACTCTAGACACGACAACACGAAGATCAAAATCGAAACAAAAACATACTAAACAATTCCTCCACACTTAATCATTTGTTTGTCCTCAAGCAAAATCCAATCACAATGTATCAATTCGTATCAATAGTCAACATGTAAGCCCGACCACCATTCATACCATCACAATGAGACTTAGATTAGATTCAATTCATAATCGTACTCGGTCACTCAATCAAGATGTAATGTTACCCGTTACTAAGTTCATCGATATGCACATGATCACGATATACGCACAATCTCACATCTCCCTATTATCCACACATCCAGTTCCCCCTAAACTTTAAGCAAACCAAACAAGTCCGCATCAGGGTGTAATCATCGGTTTTAAACATCAATGGATCATATTGAGTGTCCCGATGTGGTTTTCCATACTCATTATCTATGATAAGCAGAGTAGAACCCACTAACTCGACTTGTCTTACTCAATTACTCCCTTCTAGCGTTTATTATTCTCTTTTTTTGAAGAGTTAAAACTCTTTATTTTCCCTTTTTATTATTTTTTTTATTCAAGGGGACCGGACATATAGACTTTAGAGAGTAGCCACTCATAATCCAAATCATGATCATTATACATATCAACTAGCAAAGCAAAATGCCCCACGTAACATCTCAACCACGCAACCTAGCCCAATCAAGAAACTGAAGCTAAACGAAGTCTACCATCAATCATATCACATACGGGGCTGACATATCAAAAATCAACACATATCAACACAAAGAGATCACATAAGCAAGTTAACAACAAATGCTCAAGTTAGGGAAGTACAAAATACTAACACAAAGACACAATAAAAGGAACCAAGAACACATGCAAGAAAGCTAACGAAACTCCCCCCACACTTAAATCCTACTACGCCCTCGTAGTAAGTAATTAAATAGAAGGAAGAAGGAAACTTCCCTGACAACATAGAAACCGACAACAAGCCAAAGAATCAAGTGACTCCTAGAATTGGTACCTGCATATAAAGACACAACAAACAAACATAAAACCGAACAAATAACTAAACAAAAAGATAAAACACAAAAGAAAAATAAAAGGGAAAGAAACTAATACGTCGGATCCTGTGGATCCTGATAGTCTGATGTAAGATTAGGTTAAGGATTGAGTCCAGACCACCTCGACCATATCTCCTCCACAGAGGTGACACGTGTGTCGAGTGATTGAACTCAATTATCGATCGAAGAGACTATGCTCACCTGTGATTTAAGGTCGTTAGTATACTATTTATTTATTATGCGATAGAAGAAATACTAAAAGGGAAATAACAAAAAAAATAGAAATAAAAACAAATAACATGCTCATTTAATGTCTCGAGCTCGACATGGCATTCTCCTATGTGAATTTCTTTGGTTGGAAACCGAATAATTCCCTAAGTCGAATACCAACACAACACAGCAACAAAAACTAAAGCATAACAACCATGAAACAAGAAAAACACATAACAAGAGAACAATAACGATGAACAAGCCGATACGAAACAACATAAAATGAGACAAAAAGAAAAATAACGAACAACACAAATAACACTCAGAATCAAAAACGCCTAAAGCTTTCCCCGGCAACGGCGCCAAATTTGTTAAGCCTAAAGTGCGTACTCTAGGTTCTCGCAAATTATACAAGGTCGATTGCATGTGGCAAGCAAACCCCGGTTGGATCTCGATGGAACGCTTAACAGGGCGGCTCTAATCCTAAGTGTTAATAAAACAAGAAAAGAGAAATCCTAAACACTCTAACAAGATAAATGGGAAGAACAAGAAATAAAACAAAAACAATAAACAAAATAAAAATGTGGATTAGGGATTGAAGGGCTTAGAATTCAGAAAACTTACAATTAATTAAATCATGCTCCTCTACATATGCTATTGTTCGTTCATCAAGGACTTATGTATCCATAATTAGAAAAAATCACAACTCTCGTATTAGATACCCCTAATAAGAATTTCTCAATTATGAACAACAATTCGAAGTTAATTAATGACTTCTTAATGTTACTTAATTACTAACTTTCGTATTTGACAATTAAGCAGTAATTCTAACCTACATATTCGAATTACACAATAGGAAAATCAATAACAACCACAAATATGATTCCTACGTTTACGATTTGGAATCATTGTTTGATTTAACCCTAGGTCTATATTAGAATCATCTCTCGATTTCAACTAATAAACGATAAATCAAAACAGTGATCAAGCGTTTCAATTAAACAAGGACGAGTTAAATCAATAAGCACGAATAGAAGAGTAATCAACAAAGAATTAAAAGAGATTCTAAACCTAGGGAGATGAAGTCAATCAATCCATAGAACAATCTAAATAAGAATTAAACATGCTTATAAAAATTGAGTCTCGGATTGAGAGCCGAACTCGCCCTCAATCCTTCATCCCAAGCAAACTACTAAGCTACCCTAGGAAAGCAAGTAAAACTAGTGTTTGAGAGCAGGAATTCAAGTCCAAGAGTTGGAGTCTCCAGGAATGACGCCAAGAAAGCATTTAAAACTCGCGACTAACTGCCAGCCAGCGGTCGTTGGCATTACCTTTCTGACGCACAAGAGACACAGGCCCTGCTCTCTGAATTCTCTGTAGCTCTTCCCCAGCGGGCCCTGGGGTTCCTGCGCCCGCTGGGGTCCGTGTATGCTCCTTCGACTTGATTTTTCTTCTCGTGCATTCCTCGGCTTGACCCGCTTCACTTGGCTTTACACGCATAACAACAAATGCTCCACACTTAGCTCCAATCTCTCCTCATTCCACCATCCTACATCAAAAGCACGAAAACACACGACTGGCGTAAAAACTAACTAGAAAAGAAACAAAAATGAACAATCTAATACTCTAGACACGACAACACGAAGACCAAAATTGAAACAAAAATATACTAAACAATGCTTATTGCTTAGACATTGTAACATAGTTGTTTTCAATTCCATTTAATGAGCATAAAATGTTTCTATCATTGGTTTGTGATTTATTCTCATTGATTATTTAATTGCAAATAATTGTAGACTGTGTGTTGGATCTATGATCACGGAAGGTAACACAGTCGGCCCCTTTATAGAATAAAGTTCACAGCCTAGACATACTTGGACAGTCTAGTCAGTAAAGGTTGCAATATCATTCGATGCGAGAGCTGATCTTAGCCGGCAGAATGATATCGATATATATATGTTATCAGACATGCTTGCATATATATATATATATATATATATATATTGTGCGGTTTCATGGTGATATAAGTTCTTCGTTTTGTTGCTAAGAACGAGATCTAGTAAATTATTTACTCCCTCTGTCTCATTATTGTTGGCCCCAAAAATCAATAAAACACTCACAATTTTGGTCAAACTGGGCCAACAATACTAGGGCGGAGGAAGTATTTCTTAATATGTGACGATGACATTAGTATGTGTGACTAATTATGCACTGCTTTAATTCATCTGCATTTCTGGGTTTATTTGCAACCCTTTCTAGTAATATTTTGGGTAGTGATAATGTAATGTCACGCTATTCTACTAGTAGTTATTATGTAGTGAAAATCGGGATAAGAAAATTTCATTATAAAAGTTTAAAATATCGATTGACTATTTGATATTAATAGCTATTATTCGTGCACATTATATTATTATAGCAATGATAGATATTATGCGCGCTCGTTTAAATATTGAGGTTATTCAAAAGACGGAATTAAATAATTCTTGTGTTACATAATTGGTTTCTAGATCGATATTGTAATTAAAAGCTATTACAATTTAAGACTAAAGCTTTAAGGATATTGATGCCTTAATGAGATATTAATTATTTATCTAGAAAATATATAACAAGATAGTAGCATATTTATATACTATAGATATGTATATTACTTAACCTTGAGATAGTGATAATGCATAAAAAGAATTATAGAATTAAACATATTAGATAGATGATTAAGAGTTAATTAAAAATCGTTGCAAAGAGAGATTAATGCTTAAGGAACCAATTTTGATAATGTGATATCTTAGTAATTATATAAAGGACATACTAAGTATTAACTAATGCAGTACAGTATTGTATTGATCTCTGGTATTAGGCAACATGGATATATATAGTGTCATTCATTTACATAAGATAACTATATATATATACATATCAGATAATAATACAGTTTCTTAAAAAGAAACTATCGTATATATTAAGGACAGATAGTATATAAGGGCAAAGTCTACAATGTAGTGAATAAAAATAGGTATGCAGACCTATATACATACTTGGTAATGTATAGTAAGTAAAGAAGACAAATTTGCCCAATTATAGATTGCATTCACACTTAAAAGAAATATAATCAAGCTGGAAAATGCAATCTTGCACACTCTAGGACTGTATATATATATTTACATCAAACATTTATGTAGAAAACATGAATTGAAAGAGTTGATGGGGAGAGTGTCTCGATGGAAGACTGCAGCACTCTTCCTACTCCTCACATCTCACTGCATCTGCAAAAAGGAGTAACATTAATGGCTAGTAGCTGCCCAAATCAGACCTGCAGTGCTATATTACTAAAAATAGAAGGAAGAAAGACTTTGAGGCTCTAGCACTCAAGTACTCCAAAGAAACTACACCATAACAGCCTACGCACCCTTATATTATATACTTAGACCTGGCCACCAAAACTGCACTTCTCTACTTAACAAATTAGTTCCACTCCACATAGAGAATTTTCAGAAGTACTCTGCCCAGTTCACTCCATCAAAGAAGCATCCGAATCATTCCATCCCTAAGGTGTAAGGTATACCATTCATACATTAAGCTTTACTTTTAGAACTTAGTTCAAAACGTTTTCCTACTTCTAAACTAGTTTCAGAAACTATAAAACTGAATTTAGAGTACTTCTTTACCCTGTTTTTCTTAACCACCTTGTTGGAACTAAGACATGTTTGGAAACAATAAACATAACACTCCGTATAATAGTATTCCAAACCTTCTAAGTGTTCTTAGTTAATAACAAACTGAAAACTTAAGATACAAATGTGTTGGATGTTTTGAACATAGAAGTCCCGCCAAAACTTTAGAAACTTAGGATATATATGTTTATATCACTCTTCTTTTGAGAACTTAGAAAGGATGCAAAATACCACAGAAAATGCATAAAGTCCAGATTATTAAACAGAAATAGACTTAGGATAAGTACAAAGCATTAGATATAAGAACATAGATACACATTTCAGAAGTTAGAACATATGCAAATTCTGATTTTTCAACACATAGGTGTATCTGTGTATGTGTGTGAGTGTACACGTTCTATTCCTTAGTTTTATTCTTAACATTTAGTTCAAGATATTCTGCATTCTTAACTGTGTTCCAGAAACCATAGATAACTAAACTTAGATTCTATTCTCCACAGAAATTTAAGAACTCAGAATGTAAAATTTATAAGCTTTTAAATGTTTAAGTTCAGGATTAGTAGGCTTAGAACTTGGAAGACTGAGAAGCCTGTGTAGATTCCAAATAGCTCAGAAATCAAGCCACAGAAAACAGAACTTAGACATACAATTCCATATTTCACAACCTAGGTATAAACATATACATATACCTGTACAGAAACTGAAACTTGAACACTAAACCATGTCAGAAACAAAGAAAAATTAATACACCATAAGGTCTTCAAAACCTTCTAAGTTTTCCTTAGTTTAAAATTTGCAAACTTTAAACATATAGAGATACTCTCATATTTAAAAACAGAAACCTTTATAATCTTCAGATTTCAGAACACATATGTATATATATAGGTATTCAGAATTTGAACAAAACATATAGACATACATAATTATATTATCTTCATACCTCAGATCATAAGCCAATTCAGAAATAATAATATGATGGCATTCAAGAAGATAACTTTAAAAGAACATTTCACTTTAAGTATAAGTTTAGATAAATGCAGAACTCACCATCTCAGCCCCAATAACTCAAGTTCAGAAACAAACACCTTAACCACTGAACAAAATAGATAATATTACCAATTGAACCACACCATTGAAGCCCAGAAACCTGGTTCAATCCTTCTCCATCTAATCCTCATTGTCCTCGGCCAAAAACAGAAAAATAAAACTTAGAACAAATAAGAATTTAAGCACTTAAACTGAACTAAAGTTTCTGCCATTTTCACCACTCAAAATTTAGAAGAGGAAGTAAGATTCAGACTCAGAAAAGAACTAAGGTTTGGCCAAATGTTAACACAAAATTTAAAAGAGGATTTGAACATGCAGAAAACGGATAATTAAAATTAAGACACAGAAATTCCAGATTCTTGACACCCAAATTCGAAATAGAACTTTGAGAATTTCCAGAACCAATATTTAGAAGGAAACTTTAACATGCAGTAAGAAAATATTGAAATCAATTAAAATCTGAAACAAAAGCTAAGAAAACAGAAAGAGGTAGGAGATTACCTGTGAGAAGCCAATGACTGCAGAGCTCCGACGAGTTCCTCACCGAGAAATTCTCCTTGCTGAGAGTCAAAGAACAGAGAGATTTAGGAGAAATTGTAAAATCTTAGGGATGACAATTAAAATCTAAACATACAGACAAAAATCCCGAAATAAGAACATGCAGAACCAAATCTTGAAACCTTAAGATGCAGAAATAGAGGAGGAATGGAGAAGAATGAAATTAAGGTTTACAAAACTAAAATCAGGATTTATAAACTATAAATTTGGAAATAGAGAGAAGATAGCGAGTTTACCTTGGTGTCGACGGCGACTGGGACTCGAATGAGTCATTTTGCTGTTCGTTGGAAGAGGGAGCCGAGGGCAGAGAACAGAGGGATGGAGAGTAGGGTGGAGCAGCGACCGAGGGTGAAGTGAGGAGAAAACGGGAAAGAGAACAGAGGCAAAGAGAGGCGAGAGGGGTGAGGGAGAGCAAGTGTTATGTCTAGGGTTAGGGTTGGATAAGTTTTAGGGATAAAATTTGGGCCGGGTCTGGGTTAAATTGAACGGACCGGGTCGAAGTCATCTAATGGGCCGAATTAATATAAACGAATGGGCCGAGTTTAAATTACCTAACGGGCCGGGATTTAATTATTTGGGCCAAGTCTAGAATTCCTAATGGGCTAAATAATTAAATTAAATTGGGTCAACACAATTATTTATGTTGGGTTAAATAATTAAAAGGAAGAATTAGTATTGTTAATTAAATCTTAATAAAATTTCAAGGAATGTTAATTAAAATTAATATTATCCTATAAGTTTTAATTTAGCATTTTGCTTTAGATTAAAAATTTATTCAAGTAATTATCTTAAAAAAAATTAGTAACTAGTATTAAATTAAAAAAAAACAAATAAAATAATATAAGAGTTTTAATAAATCAAAGAATGGTTTAAAAACCTACGAAAATAGTTATAGAATTTTGTTAGT
Organism: Leonotis leonurus; assembly: GCA_026898415.1. Lineage (NCBI taxonomy): Eukaryota > Viridiplantae > Streptophyta > Magnoliopsida > Lamiales > Lamiaceae > Leonotis > Leonotis leonurus. Next base: position 31,360 of record JAPKLX010000271.1, read on the forward strand.
ACTCGAATATTAGTCGAGTAAAAGATTAGAATAATTAATGAAATAATAGAATATTATTTCATTTTAATTCGATGAAATAAAATATACTCACGATGAGTATCTTCTTCGTAATTACGATTAAGGTTTCGCGAAGGGAAGCACAAGACGATAAAGATTCAGATCCTATTAAGCTAGAAAGCGATTCAGGTAGGCTTTCTTATACAACTAAAATTATGTGTGTTGTATCAGTATTCTTTCGTTTCAGATAGCATTTTGAACTGAAAATATGTGAAGTATTGTCTTGCCAAAAATGTTTATATTTTGTATGATACATATCTGTTTGAACTATTATAATCGAATTCGGGTCTTTGAGGATCGTATTTTCCTCGAACTAGTGTACACAACGACTGTGAGTCATCTAAGCGGGTTGGCCGGTCAAGTGTTCGTGGAAGGTGGCCACCTTCCCGACACACAGATATACAGATATGATTGATTACTCCAGAACTTAGACTGCGCAGTCAAATTTTAAGAATCCCAAAAGAATTTAGTGAACATAGGTTCTTTAGAGACAAAATCCTTATGTTTCACTTACAATGGCATGACAATTATATTAGTACGAATGCGATTTCGGCATGTGTCTACTGAGTACTTTTGTACTCAGCCCTGCATGTATTTATAAATGTGCAGGTTGAGCTGTGATTGTCAAGGAGGAGTGCTCAGCGATGGTTTTGTCGAACTCAATTAGCGTTAACTCTTGGGGGTTTGCATGTCCTCATACATGTAAACTTAGAAATTGATCCAATTTCCGCTGCAAACACTCTTTTTCAGTATTTAGTACTTTCAGATGTTATAACCAACAACCTATGTATTCTGGGTATCGGTCATTTAGTACCGAACTTCGTGTATGAACCACTTATTATCGAAGCACTTATTATATATTCACCTTCCAGTCATTATCCATTTTCTTATCCATTCTATATTTTATTCCCGAGTCACGGTTATACCCATCGTCACTACAGTTAGTAAAGGTGGGTTGTGACAGATAATTAGTTTAGTGAGAAGTGCTCGATTGTTGTTGCATTGAATCACGTCTTGAAAAACCCCCGAGTTGATTCAATACATGTGAGACATTCAGAAAGGTTTATTGTATAAGAAACCCGACTGGTTGGAATTTATTCCGTATATAATAATTAAAGTCTAAATCGAATCATTCACGAATAAACATATTAATTAATTTCGAGTTATTAATGAACTCAATTAATTAATGGATTTTAAGAATCTTAAACGCGGAAAATAATTAATGATTATATGAGTGTTACATCTGTAGTTTGAGTGAGCGCCGGATAGTTCAATATTTATCCTATAGTGGTGTCGAATAAATAATAATATAAGATTTATTTCTTATTATATTTTTTTGAGTAATTAATTGAGTCAAATTAACTAGGTCAATTAAATAAATTCAATGTTTGACCAGTTCAATTATTGGATATAATTAGTTGGGAAAAATAGATTTTGTTATTAATTAATTAATTAAAGTTAGGATTTGACTTGGTCAATTAATTGGATAAGAAAATATCAGAGATAAGGTTGGACTTGATCTTATATTGGAAGATTCAAGTCCATTCTGCTTTGAAACTCATACCTAGCCCTAAATACATCTATAAATAAGAGAGAAAAAGAAGGAGACGACATATACACATAGTATTTATCTATAAAAAAACACATTTCACCCTTGAAGGTGTATTCAGTATCTCTCAATATGTTATACCGTGATTTCAATTCCTCAACTCTTGATAAATCCGGATGGACTATCACCCACACAATAATCGGGTTGTAAGTGAGTGAAATATGCAGAAGTTTCATCGGTCAAATCCGTTCGATAACCCGAAGTGAATTGTTGTTCGTTGTTGGCAATTCAAATCGCCTCTCTAAGGCAGCCTAGTGCAGTGCCCGCACCAGTGCCGCATCGTCTGGTGGATCTCTACGACACGTCACGTGCTATGGCCCGAACTCGACCTCTATTTTTTCTGTCCTTTTTTTCGCTAGTCTTGTTTCTCCTCCCACTGTTTTACATATAAAACTAAACCCTCTACTACCACGGTCAACCCCCATGGGTATACAACAGGCCATAAAGCAGACCACTAAAAAACGAATAAAACGGATAAATCATACATGATATGGTATTTATGTTGATATGTCAAATTAAACAGACATACTGCATAAATAAATCTAACAAATCTTACATCAAATTAAATACACATGAAAATCAAATGAGAAACAAAATCGAAATCCAATTTATTCAAAATATGATAATCATATGACCGGCTCTAATACATATTGATGGAATTTGGATGAGGGGCTCACAAATTCGCAGAATCCACGAGTCTGATAAAACTAATAAAACATGCAGTTATAATACACAAATGAATATCATATAAATCATGTAATACAATGAAAAGATAAATGCGAAAGCCAAAGGCATACTTCTAGTGGATCGAAATTAACTTCTTTCATGAGTTGAAGAATCGTTGAGGAGAGACGAAAAATCATCAATATAGTACAACAATCTGCGCCGGGAAACACCAACAGTTTGACCTTTAAAAATTTTGGCCTATTACCTTCATATATATAGCCTGAATATCGTATGGGCAATAATCTCTCAGGTTTTATCTATAGAAGATAAGATGGAAAACTCTGTATCTAGGAGGAGGTGATTTTCAAAAATCACACTCCTTGGAGTAATTGTGATGGATGAAAATTTGGATGGTGGTGTCTAGGGATTTCAGTCTCCTCATTTATTTATAGGTTTGTGGGTTAGGTTAGGATTTTCAAGGAGAATGAGCCTGAACCTCCAACATAGTCAATTAATATCTCCAATAATTATGTATTTAATGGCTCAGTCAATTAAGATTGTCGATTAATTAATCTATGACTCATTTTATTAATTGAATCATTAATATTTATCGACTCTGCTATAAGATAAATATTGAACTATTCAGCGACGATTCATGTTACGAATGAACATCCTTTTTAATATATAATTTCTTATATTTAAGATTCAATATCCATTCATTAATTAAAGTCTTATGCCAACTTATATTAATTAACTTATTTCTGTGTGAATGATCCGGATGAGACATTTATTATTGTATATGGAATAAAATTCAACCGACTAAATTTCTTATTAAATAAACCTCTCTGAATGCTTGACAAGAATATAATCAAGTCGAACTTGTCGAAATACGATTCTAAGCAATAACATCCCAACACTTCTTATTAAACCAATAACCACCCAATGCATTACTATACAGGGTTGCGAAAACCCCGCAAGTGAAAATGCATCCAAACAGTGCATAATCAGCTACATATGCTTAATGTTACTGACATAAATTAAGAAATAAAGAATTTTTGAGACATCATTCTTTACTATCAACACATAAGTAATTATCTCACTAAAAAACCACACAGTACAAATATGCAATACATGTATTACAACACAAATGCACTGATATCATTATGTCGGCTTATGTCAGCTCTCACATCGGAATGATAGCGCAGTCTTTCACTACTAGACTGTCCAAGTCTATTTGAGCTGTGAACTTTATTCTACCAAGAAACCAACCGTATTACCTTTTGTGATCATCGATTCACAGCACAGTCTACAATGTAGAAAATGGACTTTTGCAAGTAAATAATAAATATATAATAAATTACGAATCAATAATAAAAATTTATTTTTATTAAATGAAAGTAAAAATAAGTTTATTATAATATTCTAACATAAAACATATTTTACACATATTTTAATGTATATAAACTTTAACATACTAGTGCACTTGCGTAATATTTATGTCTACAATTCATAGACAACACTAACCCGTGCAAAATGTGCTCCTAGTGTACTCACATAACTGGCCAAAAGTTTAACAGTTCATGAGTGAAGCTTTCTTGGTTAAGTTATGCCCAAAAGTTTAACATACACGTCAGCTCTGCACGTCACAAGATGGTCTTCTTATTTTACTCACTATCATTAATCTAATATATTTAAGTGGTGTTTATTTTGAATATTAAATTAAATTAATAAATTTTATGATAGAATATTTGAAAAAAAAGATTATTAAATAATTTAAAATCTAACATTTTATTATTTATCTAACAAAATAAAATATTAAATAAATTTAAATTAATTTTATCAGTAAACATATCGCAGAGTAAACGCAAGCTAACGCCAGCCTAATACAGAACGTATAATATGTTGATACCTAGAATCCCTTAAGAAAAACCTCAATTCAGTTCCGCGAAAAGAAAAAAAAATGAAATGAAAAAGAGATAATTTAACTTAAAGCTAATTAAAGCGTTCTCCTTTTATTTTAGCAAACCATATTAAATTGTTTTCTTTTAAGACCTACAAAATAAATTCATAATTTTTTTTTACAAATTTACAAAATTCCCATTATTTGCAACGCCCTAAACCGTAAATGAGTTGATCCCATCACAATTCTATCAATTCACAAACAGGCCACATAAAACTAGAAGCACTTATTACTCCAGCTGTAGGCAAACACGGCCTCAAACCAGTTTGACCTTTTTAGAAGAAAGTCTCGCCACGTGCCCTCTCCCCCCAGCACATGTTAGCCCCTAATTTAGATCATTCCACAAAGATGCGCACTTCCGCCTCGCGAAGCCGACCCGCTTCTCCTCCAAGTCGTAAACAACCTCAAAACCTTGTTGCTGGTAGTTCCCCAGCAGCCCTGCCGGGCCGCCTCCGCTCTCCGCCTCATCTCCACCATCCATCAGCATCACGCACCCCACTCTTCGCTTCGCCACCTCATCAGCGAACTCATAGAAGTAGTTCCTCCGTGGCATCGTCACGGAGGAATTACCGCCGAAGTGCCAAGTCAGCTTCGGCACCCCCTTGAACGAACTTTTTCCCTCGCCGGCGTAATAGCACGGGCTCAATCCTGTCCGCTCCTCCACCCTACTCGCTCGGCGGCGTGTGGCTCCCACGCGCCGGATGAATTCGCCCACAACTGTGAGGTAGAAACTCCTCGGCAACATGGTGAAGGTCGTCCCGGAGTCTACCACCATTCCGCCGTTTCCCCTCCGATCAACCCGCCGCAAGCTTTCCGGCGCGTGTATTTTCCTTTTCCCAATCGTCAAGGCCTCCAGTCCCACGCAGTAGAAGTAGTTATGTTTCGGATTGTTCAACAATGGTGTGTAACTGTAGTAAACTTCATGCTCCATATTCTGATCGGACAAGTCATCCTTGACCCTCTCCACGCGCTTCCCCAGGATGAGGGGACTTGGGTTCAGCTTGAGGACCCTTGGTTCGTGGATATCAAACGAGTGGGAGATGAGGCAATAGGAAAAATAATTACCCATCTCTGGAGCGGTGCGAGCGAGCTGTCCAAGAAACGAGAGGGGGCCACGGCCGAATCCGGCGACGCCGATGGGCTCGGCGAGGGCGGAATGGGCGCAGCCGAAGGTGAAGTTGTGGAGCTTCAGCGAAGAGGAGGGGAACGAGAGCGTGTCTTCGTAGAGCTTTGCGACAAAGCTGCCGTCGCCGTAGGCGTAGTAGAAGGAGGGGCAGGGGAATTTATCACACTCGTTGATTTCAATAGATTCGAGGGGGCATGAGGCGGCTGCGCAGAGGTCGGAGGATGGGAGGTGTCGATGGGCGGCGGAGCAGGCGGTGGAAGCGCAGTGGGAGGCGGAGGCGGATGGGCTGAGGCGGAGGGGGGAGGGGAAGGGGATGGAGGAGGGGGAATATTCTCCCTCGCAGAGGATGCAGTCAAAGGGGTGGCAGGGGAGCCAAACGACGTCGCTGCCTGTGTCCATGTAGATGGAGATGGTTTGACGGCCGAGGGAAAAGGAGAGGGTGTAGTCGGCGCCGGGGGAAAGCGGGAGAGAGACTCGGTGGCGCAGACGGCTGAAGCGAGTTGAGGACCGGGAGGAGGTAGCCTTGAGGAAGTGAGGTGTGGAGTTGAAGAGGGAGAGGGACAGGGAATGGGAGAGAGGGAGAATTAGAGGGGAGGATGAAGAAACAGAGAGGTGGAAGAGGAAGGAGATGAGGAGGAGATGGACATGATATATTGGTGCCATTAGGTAAAGAAGAGATAGTATTGAAGGTGAGTGTACGTGTGTTGATTCTATGTACCATTTGTATTTATATCATCTATGTCTGTGCTATCTCACAATAAAAGAAAAAAAAAATACTATGTGCGTGTGCTGTGGTCATGAAATGTGCACAAAAATGGGGAGTGGGTTGTGACTTGTGAGGTAAGTTGTGTCTCATAGAGTTTATGTCTAAGATTAAACTATAAAAATCTATTTACGAAAATGAATTTGAAGAGTATACTCGAGTTATATGGGATTTAGTATTTTTTTTTTTTTTACATTCCACAATTAAATTTTAATCTATTTTTTTATTTTCAATTTTATACTCGAGTGATATGGGATTTATTTTTAATTCTTCTTATTTGGAGGTCCCACTAAACTTGACGTATTTCTAAAATAATACTTCCTCCGTTCCATTTAAGATGACTCATTTTTCCATTTTCGTCTGTCCCATAAAGTAGGCCCATTTTTCTTCATAGTAATTTTTTTAGGCTTAAATGTATTGAGTAAGAAAAAATGAGACTTTATTGGTCTGCGTGCCTAAAAGTAATGAGCCATCTTGAATGAGACAGATGGAGTAAAAGTTATCCCTTTAAAAAGGTGTGGACACTATCATCTTTATCACACTTACACTATTTTATATATTCTCCTTAATAATTGTGCCCAAAAGTTTTATGTCATGCTTATTGGGACGAATGTAGTATCACTTAGAATATTGACGGAAAAATTTTCTATTTCTAAATTTTAACGGATTAACAACAGAATTGTAATAGAATTAATAATGTAATTAGTGACGGAATTATCCGTTATTAAAATTTAGTAACATAATTTTACACTACTAAAATTGAAAAAACTATTTTAGAAACGGAAATTTTGTTATAATTGCGATTGTTATATAGGTAACCGAATATAGTATGTTGTTAAAAAAATTTTAGCAACCATCGATATTACTACAAATAAATCTCTTACAAATTCGTTACAAATAAAATGTAGAATTTTTCATATTTTTTATTTTTTTAAATAATTAATAATTATGATACATTATAAATTAATAAATTATTTATCTTTAAAAAATATTGATTATGAGACACAAAATAACATATTTAATCTTATCTATATTTGAGTTCCCTCGTAGTAAAGGAGATAAATTCTGATATTAAATTTTAATTAGTTTTCGGCAAAGAAAAGGAAAAAACAATATGGGAAAATGAGATTCAATATCCTATTCTTTATTTCATTATTAAATTTTATTTTTTTTTAATTTCAGTTATATATAGTTTTGTTTAATTTTTTAAATAATATTTGGATCCATTTCATCCAAATAGTATATATAATTATTTTTAATATTTAATCTAACATTTAGTTTAACATTGGGGTTGATGAATTCAAAATTAAAGTTTATTAGTTATAATATATTACTCTCTCCGTCCACGAAACTTTTTCCTAATTTGCCATTTTCGTTCGTTTACAAAACTTATTCCTACTTTAAACTTTCCATTTATAGTAAGTGGACCCACCAAACTCTCTACACACAATTCAATTTAATATAATACATTAAGTGGGATTCAAAATCTACTAACTATACACAACACAATTTAAAATAATATATCAAGTGGGATCCTCATTTCACTCACTATATCAATATATTAAAATTCGCACCGGGTGAAATTAGGAATATGTTTTATGGACGGAGGGAGTACATAATAATATTTTTTAAATATTAAATACAAAATTTAAATTTGGTTATGGTAGATGAAGATACTTCCAATCTCTTTAATTAAGATGGAGAAAATAGACGTAGAATGGAAGTTTGTCGTCTTATGATTATGATTGGGATGTGGGGGTATGGTGTTGTTAAAGTTGGTATTGATTGGAGAATCCTTTTTTGAGGTTCATAGAAGTGAGACACAAATCACAATGGCATCGTTTAATCCAGTAATTTTCATAAATTTGGTACCAATTTCATCAATGATAAACTTTATCATATTTAATAGGTGCATAGGAAAACACGTCTATCATTTATGAGCATATGTCAACTATGGATGTGACAAAAATGTGAGATTTTGATGGGTGTGGTTATCTTTTCCTTCTAAGATAATACATTCATTTATATTTTTAAATTTAAAATATAATCTATATAATATATTAAAATAATACATATGGAAGGTCTTTGCTTAATCCAAAGTTTAGGTGGCATCACAACAAATTTTCTTATTAAATATCGTAATTTAATTAATGTGATTTAATTATATTTTATATAGTAATCAATTATCATAATTTTTATATTTCACAATATTTCTTTATTTTGATAAGTCAATATTTTTGTTCTTTTTTACAACTTCTTGATTTAAGTAAGTTCAATCGATCATAATATTTAATTAATTATTCTTCATATGTTATTCCTAAATTTCTTCAATATTTTTGGTTCATATTTGACGATTTCTTCATTACATAAATAACACACAATAATATTTAATTAACGAGTTCTTAATTCCATAAATGACACATAGTAATATTTATTTAATTATTCTCCTCTAATATACTTTTTTTTCCATATTGCAATATATAGATTTTAATACATTCAATATATATATATATATATATATATATACTAATAAATTTTACACGGGATAGGTCTTTATATAACACATATATTCTACAACGATATAATTTTATGTTTTTATCTAACATCACTTCTATCCAACAATATTATTTATCTAAAGTAACCATATTAAATATTATTAAATCTATATTTATTTGATTTGATCAAATAATTAATTTTTATTAAAAAAATAAAGAGTCAATTTTTAAAATTTTTATTTATAAATTATGATATAACGTGATTATGCGTTAATAAATTTTACACGGGATGAGTCTTTATGTAACACGTATATTCTGCAACGATATAATTTTATAGTTCTATCTAATATCACTTTTATCCAACATTATTATTTATCTAAAATAATCTTATTAAATATTATTAAATCTAATATTTATTTGATTTGATCGAATAATTAATTTTTATCAAACAAATAAAGAGTCAATTTTTAAAATTTTATTTTTAATTACGATATAAAGTGATTATGTACCAATAAATTTTACACGGGATGAGTCTTTATGCAACATATATATTCTGCAACGATATAATTTTTAAGTAATTATATTAATAAATCGTAAGGTAACATGATTTTTTATCAATACTTTATAAATAATATAAATTATTGTAAATAATATTTATAATAATTTATTAATTTATATCACTTTTAAATAGAATAATAGGCTAAAATAATCGTTTAAATATAACATATTCAAATTTTTAAAACCTAAAATGTTATAGGAAAATAGGCTAAAAATATATTATTTCAAAAAAGAATTATATATTTATTAAATTATATATAATATAAGATAATTTCTCGACGGGTCACATGCTAGTATTTAGAATTTAAACATAAACAAAAATAATAAATATTACATCTATGTATAGCACTAAGTACACAACTGCCTTTCCCACACACTTCTTGTACACATATAGATTTTGATAACATGATCGAAGAAAAGATTCCATGACTGTGAGGCTTGTTTAAGTCCATAGATGAACTCTTTAAGCTTCCACACCATGTGTTCTTTGCCTTGAACTGCATAGCATTCGGGTTGTTGTATATGGATGTGTTTTTCAAGACTTCCGTCAAGGAAGGTTGTCTTGACATCCATTTGTCATACTTCTCAATCCACATGAGTAACAACTGAAAAGAGTATATGAATAGACTTAAGCATGGCCACAAGTGAGAAGGTCTCATCGTAATCGATGCCATTTTTGTAGACCTTATGTTTCCGTCTGGTCTTCGCTTCCGCTTGAAGACTCATTTACTCCCAATGGCTTTGCAGCCTTCGGGCAGATCAACTAGTTCGTATACATCCTTGTCTATCATGGACTGCAATTCGGACTCCATCGCCACTTTCCAGAGGTGACAGTTCTTATCTTGGACTGCTTCGCCGAAATTCCATGGATTTGATTCATCTACGCTTGGGATTAAGTCAGATGACACTCTCATTCCTATGAATCGCTCAGGATGGCGAACAACCCTCCCACTACGACGAGGCTCCACTGATGGTGGTAAAAGTGTTTGGGTTGGTTCTGGTGGTGGTTGTGATTGTTATGAATTTGGACGAGTTATAGTTCTCTTGTCCTTGACAACTATCTCACTTCTAGGATTGTTGTTGTTCACAAAGTCTTCTTCTAGAAATCAAGCGTGAGTGTTAATCATGACCTTACAATCTCTAAGACTATAGAAATTTCATCCCTTTGTTTCTCTAGGATAGCCTATGAACTGACATAAATCAGTACGAGGTGCCAATTTGTTGGCATCCTTTTCTAACACATGTGCTGGACAACCCCAAACCTTGAGATGTTTCAGACTGGGCTAGTGCCTAGTCTACAGCTCGATAGGTACCCTAAGGACTGAATTGATTGGAACCAAGTGCAATGTTTATACTGTCGTATCTAGGGCATATCTCCAAAATGAAGTTGGCAACTCCGCATAACACATCATCGATCTTACCATATCCATAAGCTTATATTCCGTCTCTCAGCTACATTGTTTTGTTAGGGAGTCACTGGTGCAGTCCGCTGTGATTGAATCCTTACTTCTGATAGATGGCATAAAAACTCAGCACTGAGGTATTTGCCTCCGCGATCAGAATACAAACACTTGATAGTCTTCCATGACGATTCTCCAAAAGTGCAAAAAATTCCTTAAATTTTGTAAAGGATTCTGACTTGCGGTGAATCAAATAGACGTATTGATATATTCATTAATCGTCAATGAAAATGATGAAATACTGCGCGTCACCTCTAGCCTAGGTCGATATTTGACCACAAACATCGGAGTGAATGATATCTAACATATCATTGGCTCTGTTTCCTTTGACCTTAAAAGGTCTTTTGGTCATTTTTCCTTCCAAGCAGACTCACAAGTCGAGAAAGGCTCTATTCGGAGTTTATCCAAGGGCCCATGTTCCACTAACTTTCGAATTCTCCTAAGGTAAATGTGACCAAGTTTTAAGTGTTATAGATATGTATCATTAGATGAAAGAAAAGAAGCTTTTTGTTTCTTAGAGTTTGTAGACAAGTTAGAAGTTGCATTTGTTTGTCGCTTAGGTTGTGCAGGAATAATATACAAGTTCTTAACCAAAGTGCAAAAATAGATAACTAAATCTCCTTTCTTGATAATGATTGAATTTTCAAAGAAATCAAATATCAATCCAAAACAAGTTTGGAAACTGGAATAAGGTTCTTTGTAAAACTAGGCACGAGTAGAACATCTCGTAAAACTAAACTAGTAGAATTAAACTGCAACTGTACATCACCCACTGCAATAGCCACCACTCTCGTAGCGTCACCCATTGAGATGGTAATATCTACGTCTCTAAGCAGTCTGGATTGCAGGAACGCCTGTGAATCAAAACAAACATGGTCATTGGTACCGATGTCTACTACCCACGAGTGAGCAGAACTAACCTGAAACATACTATAACCACTAATGCTGAAGATATACCTGGACCACTCACCGACTTCTTGCGAAGCAGACAGTCTGAATTCCAGTGTCCCTTTTGATCACACTTGAAACACTTCCAGTCCCTTCCTTTTTCTTCTTCGAGATACCACCAGTTCCTTGCTTTTTCTTGCATGACTCAGGCGCTCCCTTCTTCTTTCCCTTGCCCCGTTTGGGGCGACTAGAAGTAGACAGAGCAGCAGTAGTCACCAATGCTTTCTTGTTACTTTTCATGACCTCTATCGTCTATACCTTTGCTAGAAGTTCCGGAAGACTATCGAAAACTCTTGTATAAGAGTTATTCTATTTCTCTTTCTTGTGTATTTTTTCATTGTGTTGTGTTCTTTTATTTCATTTTGTGGTGTTTTGGATTGTGTTAGTTTAGCTTTAAGTGTGTGTTTGGGAGAAGAGAAAAAGTCTAATAAATAGATTGTTTTGGTGCAGAAAACAACTAATGCTGGAGTTTTGCTGAAGCAATATGATGACAGTAGTTGTGCTTGTACAACAACTTAAAGAGAAAGAGTTGACTGAGATTAACTTAAGTAAAAAACGTGGCAACTTAAGTTCCAGCTAGAAGACAAATTGGAGTGCTCCTGTAATTCAATATTAGTTGGAGGGCAACTTAGGGATTTTAGCTATCTAATTTTGGGTAACCTAGTAGCTAAAGAAATACACCAGCCGTAATATTAGAAGGGGGTCACTGGAGAGAGGGTAGCAGCTGGGTCTAGAAGGGAAAACACCATTGGAGGAAGGAAGAAACCCACCTCTAGGGAAAAGAAAAGATGGAGAGCGAAGGAAGGAGATTGTGAAATCAACTTCCAACGATTTTGTACTCTTTATTTCCTCTTTTTATCATCTATAACTTGAGCTTAAGAATGAGAAATAGAAACATTATTTTATTTTCAGTTTTCATGTCATATATGAGCTAAACATTCTAGACTTGGGTTGGATGAACTTATGCTTTAATATATTTCATTTTTAGCTCGTATTTCTATTGCTCTCTACTACTGTTCATTCAAGTGCTTTGTCTCTTTAATCTCTTGTTGTTAGCTTGATCACCTAATAATAGGAGTTAGCCTTAGTTAATTCTGGAAAGGTTAATTATGGTGGAAATACTTGAATGACACATGTGTTAAATAGCATAGGAATATGTATTTACCTTGTTTGGCTTGTGTGAATGGTGCTAAACTACTGAATATTTGATTTACTGAAGTAGATATATGAATATATTAGTTTAGTAATCGGATATAGTTATAGGGATTTGGAAAAATCGTATGCAGTTGATGATTCACGCCACTGTAGTAGTTTGCTGAGAAAATGTTGTAACAATATTGGTCTGTTCTTGAATGAAGCATAAGGGAGTCTAAACTCGAGTCTCTATTTCATGTGTTCTTTTTCCGTTTTTAGTTAATTCTAATTTCTAGTTTAGAGGACTCCAAAACATTGATTTAAATTTCCGTCGTTTTATTTTCTTATTGGTTGAACGTGCATAAGACCTTATTTGCATTCCCTGTGGAGACGATCTTGGAATACTTTCTATTATTACTTGTTGATTGCGTGCACTTGCGCATTATAAATTGTGTACATCATTTCACACACAACAACTATAGTCACTTTTATTTATGACATAGTTAATCTGGTACGACTCAAAGTTGTAAGGTAGCCTTTGAAGGGCGATATCAACCTGAGGTTCGCCGTCAATTTAACAGGCTAAAATCTTGATTTCGACCAAATAACCCATCATCTTTAGGACATGCTCCTGAATCGATGATCCCTCTCCCATAGTGACGTCCATCACATTGCGAATGGCTAATTGCTTCGTCAATCGACTCTTTGATCTGAACATCTCATGCAGGCTAAACATGATATCCGAAGCGAGTTTGATGGGTTCTTGCTGATGTTGCAGTATATTCAACATAAATGTCAGAATATAACACGGCGACATTTGATTCCAATTAACCCACTTCTCATATTTTGCCTTAGTGCAGGCAGAAGGGTTGTTAGCAGGGACTGGTGGACAAGGCTCATCAAGCACGAATTTAATGTTGTCAGCCATAAAGACAATGTCACACTTTCGGCATATCTAATAAGATCAGGTAAGAGCAAACATAATAATAGCAGATAAAGTCAATTAAGACACATAAATGCATTTACATTTACAACTAATTATTCAAAAATAGGATAAAGAATACAAAATCCCTAAATATAATTTAAATTTACAACTAATTATCCAATAATAGAAGATAAAGCCAATCAGTCAGTTGTCGTCGCACCCATATAGAACCCTAGCCGAGCCCAAAGGGGCTCAAGGAGTCGCGGGTGGGCCTAGGAGTTGCCCCTCGCGTCTGGGCCAGATCCTGCTGAAAACAGTGCCAGCAACTGCTGGCGCATGTGCTGTGCGCTATGCGCTCCCACGCCGACGAGCTGTGCACCTTGCTCCATAGCTGCCGCACCCGCCCGCGTGTCGCGTGCTATGTGCGCCAGTAGTGAGCCTGTCGCTCATCTCTTGCCTGTATTTCAACGCCTGCTGACCATGCTGTGTCGCAGGATCCTCGCGCTACGTCATGTGCGGTAGAACCTGCCGTCAAAGGGCCCCGCGACTCACTTCACAGCCTGGTTCCGGCCTTCGTCTCCCCGCCTCATTTTTCATACAAATTATCTCCCACTCAATTATATAATAACACGGTCAACCCCCGTGTGAATACGAGTAAAGGCTATAAACCAGGCTACCGAAGAATGAATTGAACAAAATAAATTGTTAATAAATCAGATATACCACATAATATAGAGATACTGGATGAAATTAAATCTAACAGTTCTAATATTAATTAAGTCATAGGAAAATCAAATTAATTAAATCCAATTTATGAAATAAATTAAATTTATGTGACCCAACTTTGATACCAACTGAAGGAATCCGTATGAGGGGCTCGTATTTCTGTAGGATCCAGAGGTTCAATTAATTGTAACAATAATTAATTCAATAGAAAATAATACCACATATGAGAAAAATATTGTTGAATTTTACTTTTCTCCATTCGCTAGTCCTTCCCTTATGGAGAGACGATCTGAATCGCCAAGAATAAACCACAATCCTCTCCATTTGAAGTAGCTGATCTCCAAAAGTTATAACATATTCACAACCTCTGATATGATTATTGTGTGGGCAATAATCTATTAGATCTATAATCTAGAGAGAAATTCGAAAATTAGGGTTTGGAATACCCTATAATTTTTAAAATTAAGTAGTTTATTGTTGGGAACCCCACAATCTTATTTTTGGTTTTGATGATGTCATTCGAAACAACACTTAGTGAAAGCATGATAAACTCAGTTCTTAATATGCTAGGACAACTAGAATTTTTGAAAAGAAGCATATGGTACAAAAGTTTACTATCTATATTATTCGTTTCAATCTGTCCTAAGTATGTCATGACACAGCTTGATCTTATGTAAAGCAAGCGTTAATCTTTGAACAGATCGAGTTAACGATCTGTCCACAGATTAACAGCTCGCTACTCTATAGTTTTGGTTTTTGATATAGGTTCCATAAATAGTTTACTTTCACTAGATTAACATTGTAAAAGGAAGTTTGAAGTTTCAAACTAACTTATAGTGGTCTATCTATTAAGTCTTTGTAAAAAGTACAGTTGGATAATAAAATACCATCTGTCTTTTTAGCTGTTACTAGATAGATACCTGGTCAAGAGAAGAACAACTAGAGATTATAAAGAACAGCTAGAGATTGCACAACAGCGAGACAAGTTCACAACAGATCGTAGTTTAAAATACGATCTGTCCTCTCAAACTTCCTCAAAAGTCAAAGATCAAGCAGTATAAGTTAATTAGGAATCAAACCAATTAACAAATTGTGGACAGCTCGTGTCCAAACTATTGTAGGAAACAATATGCATTTGTCTCAAGACAGCGAGCTGTTAGTCCACACCATTGCTACGGTGGACTGCCGACATACCTAAATTTGTCTCAAGTCAACCACTCAACGTATTGTCACATCAACGGCATGCTTTAAGGAATGATGTACATTAATATCAAATCTTCAGTACGGTGAATCATCTCCAATATGGCAATACACTGGGAAATCTCGTGAAAGGTGGTAACCACTCTCAATTTGGCAGCGCGTATCTCAACATCACTGCCATGCATTTAATGCAGCCATTAATGCGTTGAAAAAGAGTACCTTCGTCTCCAACGGATAGTTTCTTCATAGAGGCTATAAATACCACCTTCACCTCCAGAAATATGTACGAGAATTCAAGCCATTATCCTGCTATTACTCTGCTAAAATCTTCAAGCTCTCATCATTCAATACACTACCAACTATCAAGAATTCTCAGTAGTGTTTACAGTTTTTGAAGATTTACTTTCTGGAAATCTATTGTTTACAAAACCCAAGTTATGATCTAGTTTTGATCCAGAAGTTGTAAGATTTAGATTGTAGTTCTTCAATCTAAAAAGTGTAATCTCAAGTTGTTATCTAGTTTTGATAAAACTCGAGGCTTGAGCTCAACGAGTAAAAAGAAAGGAGACATAGTAGATTTCGATCTAGTTTTGATCGAGACGTGGATGTAGGGAAAGTTTATCCCGAACCACGTTAAATTCTTTGTGTTCTTACTTTCTGTTTTACTTTATTATCATCTTCTTCATATTCTTGCATTTAAATCTTGGTTGATAATTTCTCCAAGAAAGAAAACGTTTTTCACATTAAAAAGAGCATTAACCACCATATTCCGCACACAACTTTAATCAAGTTTTAATCCGTGTTTATCATCCTTGATTATTGTTCTTCACGCATAAGGTATTATTTGAGTAAGACTAAATCTTCCTGACAAGAAGATTTGTTTTACTACTCCGAGCTATCTTAGTAATTAAGTGTGCTTAAGCCTTATATTTAAGTTTTGAATAAGAAAACCTTAAAAAGTTTGAATTGGTGTATTCCCCCTCCCCCCCCATATACACCAATCTAGCTCTTTCGGGACCAACATTTATAATACTGCTTATGGCCAAAAATATATGTCTTGGGAGAAGTAATTTTCGGCCCTCCCTCTCCCTCTTTATATAGTTGATTTTAGGGCTAGGTGAGGTCTTCAAAGGGAAACGAGCTTGGACCTTCTAATATAAGCCCAAATCCAACTTTATTTCTAATATTTTCATCTTATCCAATTAAGGTTGATCAAGCCCAAAACATAACTTAATTTAATTAATTTCAAAGTCAATTTGACCCAATCAAATTTAATTAATTGTGTTGGTCAAAATTTAACTTTAATTAATTATTATATTAAGTTAATTTTGACTTTCAAATTAATTGCTCTAGGAAATATAATAAAGTATGGATCTTATATAAATATTTTTCAACTCCACTATAGGATAAATATTGAACTATCATCACTTACTCAAATTACATATGTAATTCTCCTTTTTTATTATTAATTATTTTCCGCATTTTCAGATTCTCAAATCCATTAAATAATCGAGCTTGCTGACAACTCAAAATTAATTAATTTGTTTATTCGTGAGTGATCCGATTCATACTTTAATTATTATATATCGACTAAATTCCAACCGGCTGAGTTTCTAATATAATAAACCTTTCTAAATGTCTCACGAGGATTTAATCAACTTGGAGTTAACCGAGATGCGACTCTATGCAATAACAGGCGAGTAATTGTCACTAAACTAATCATCACTGCCCAAGACATTACTTTATAGGGTTACGAAAAACCCGCAAGCACAAATGAATCAAAGCAATGACTACTTAGAGCGTATAGTAATGCCATTGTCTACAAATTGAGAAATGGATAATTATCGAGACCTTGTTCTAAGTAACATCATGAAGAACTTATCTCGCTGATTGTGTTATCTTCAGTGATCATGGATCCACCACACAGTCTTTAATTGTAGAAGGGGACTTGTTTGCAATTAAATAATCAAGGATAAATAAATAACAAACCAATGGGGGGTAACATTTATTTTCATTAAATAGAACTTGAAAATAAGTTTGTTACAATGTCTAAGAATTAAGGATGCTTGGAGCTTTACAAAACCTAACAACTTCGTCATTCACAAATTTTGGATTTTGTGACATCTTCGGCGTCCAGTTCGGCAATTGTTGAAGATGTCTATTATTGGCTACAAATTTTCGCCGTTGTTGTGCGTAATTTTTTTTTTAAATTTCCTATCCTTATCCTATTCTTTTATGGGCAGATATAAGCCTTATAAATATATGGACTTCAGAGATCTATAAATGCAAATCATTCTAGAGCATATATTCATTAAATTATTATTCAGATTTATTTCCTAGTATTTCAGATGCAATTGTAGATTTAGTTTAGCTTTATTTTTTTCTTCTGTGGAGAATTCGAGATGGAAGATTAATAACCGACAATCGAGAGTTCTACATAATAGATTCATGTTTACTTTAATTAATTCAAGTATTGTTTTATTTATAAGTAGCTAGATTATTTGTGATTTTAGGGCTTTGTAAAACTTATTTCAATTTATGGATTTGTAATTTTATTTACTAAATTTCCTTCCAATTGAATGGTTAAGTTTCTTAGATTTAATATTCATGTTTTAATACATAATCAATATTATTGCATGTCATTTGAGTTTTCGATGTCCTATCAGAATTGAATTCACAATTGATATCATGAGACATAATACAGATCACACCTTAAGACCTAGTGTAGATAGGTGAACTGTAGGAGGATATTATTAGTGTACCTTTTGGAGTTAGTATTTTAGTTCTTAATGCTTATGGGTGTTAGACTACGTAATAATCAACATTCGAAAACTACTCTATCAGGAGTATATGAATATCTGAGTGAACCTTCATAGGAATTAAGATTATATATGATAACTAGATTTAATATGTGGAACTCATTAATTGATTTAGCATCCACACATTGCATGACATACATTTTTTTGGGAACCACACATGTTTAATATTTTGATGATGGTGTTTTCGAAATAACACTTGGAAATTTTCTAAGTCATTTCACAGGTTGATAGATCAAGGTCACTGAAGTTTTAAAATAAGGTCGATTAAAATGTAAAGGTCAGGTTAGGAAAAATCAACCTGGACCTATAGGATTAACCTTACATACTTCTTTGATCTATCTTAATTAGGTTTTAAATTTTTATTTTACAGGTTATTCAAATTGTAAAGGAGCAGGTCAACTTTATCGACCTGATCCTATTTGTGTGGTGAACTTCTTTCTTTTTTTTAGTAACTTGATGGGTTCTACATTTATTCATATCATTGACATAAATGACATCTTGACTTATTAAGATGATCTATAAGATTACATTTTCTGGAATATGACCTATATGTAAAGAGCAAATCAACTTTATCGACTTGATAAATAAGGTTAACTCAGTTTTAAATCTACTCAACTAAGAAGAAAATTACAAGAAAGTTATGTTGACCTGGTTCAAACTAGGTTAACTTGATAGTATCAAGCTAAACATTATCAACCTCGCCAGCTCAACCTGCCCATGTACATCATCAATGAGCTGACTACTATCAACTTAAGGTGATATCGGCCTAATTTGGAATCAGGAAAGACACTTCATTTGGTAAAATTTGGGAAAATGAGAGAAGGTGGAAGGATTAACGGCTAAGCGGCACAATTAATGTCTGACAAACGGCACAATTAATGTTTGGTAATCATTACACTTCAACGGATGATTTTCAAACTCAAGACTATAAATTTCATCTTTTTCTCCAGAGTACTTATGGGATTTCTGCAAATTTCAAAGACCACAACTTTATTGAAATATCTTCAGAATTTCACTATCATACTAACGCTCAAAATCACTTAGAAGATCTTGAGTGTTGTCTTGTGAAGATTTGTATTCTAAAATTTTACTATCACACCCTTAGAACTCTATAAGTATTTAGTTTTAGAAACCTTCTTAGTTTATCGTGTTCAAGGTTCGAAGAAAAGTTGTTGTTATAAACGGGTCACGACCCAAAACTCGTGCATGAATATCTTTTCTAGTTTTCACTAGAGATTTGTGGCTTGTACTGAACAAGTATAAAAAATCGAGAATCCTATTAGTGGGTTTCCAATCGAGATAGATTGGACGTTGACCTATGTGGTTTCCCGACCCACATAAAAATCATTTGTATGCTTTTACTTTATTTTTTGCATTCTATTACCATATTATGTTGAGAGCATTCATTGTTATTAATCAAATAGTGTAATACAACTTCCACATAATACAAAGGATTTTTCATAATATGAGCTAACATGAACCATCATCTTGCGCTCACAATCTAGATCGATTTAACTACTCGTAGTTGAACTTATCAGATTACTCACTATATACGAGATTATTTGAACTTGGAAATTATCTTCATAACAAGAAGAAATTAGCTTAGTAATCTAAGCCAACTTGTCAATCAAGCGTAGTTGAACTCTTGTTCAATAAATTTTAAGAAAACATGAAAAGTTTTGAATTGGTGTATTCCACTCCCAATCTAGCTCTTCCAAGACCAATACATTTATTATTTTTTGATTTTATCTCTTCATTCGCTGTCTTTTTATTGAATTCATTATTACAATACTTACTCACATAGTTTTGTTGCCTGAATAATAATTAGATATATGCATTTTTTAACCAGTTTACTTTTATTAATCAATTTTGGTGGGTAGGATACTCTACTGCCTATTACTACACCTGTTTTGTTTTATAAATATTGTGATCAACAATTAATTCATATAGGAAATCAAAAACACGACTAACATGCAACAATATTGATTAAGTATTAAAATGAGAGAATTAAAACCGTGAAACATAAACACTGAATTGGAAAGAGAATAAAGAAATAATATTTCGAATTCATAAGTTGAAATAGGTCTTACAAATCGCTAGAATTGAAAAATATCTAGCTAGTAGTTACTCATAATAAAGATAATACTAAAATTAAACTAAAAGAATATAAATTCCCCTGTTGTAGATCCGCAAAGTATAAAGTAGAAATCTAGAATTTATCTAATATGTAACTGAGAATATGAATTAGATGATGAGTGAGTCCATAATACCATGTAGTTATAATTTTTTGGATCCTCGACCCAAGTAGTAAATCCATATATCCTTAAATAATGGTTAAATACTGAAAATCTCAAGAAAAGAAACAAAACGCCAAAATATTCCAGCAAACTCTGCGACCACTTTGGTGATTACAGCTTAAAAATGACAACGTCGGTGACCACTTCCTGCAAAATGCAAAAATATTCGAATTAACAGCTTACTGGTGCGTCGTTTTACACCAAAAATAATTCGGCTGACAGACAGCCGGTAAGCCCTTATTGTGCAAACAGTAGTAAGCAAGATCGTCTCCCAAGGGATCGGCGAGAATTTTCCTATAATTTCAACCTGCAGGCTGAGTCATGAAATTTTTGGGTTTATCGGGAAATACGAAAATAATAAATAAACAATAAATATAGAATATGTTTTTGGGTTTTTCTTGAAACAAATAAATTGCAAATAAAAACTAACAAATATGAGAAATATATGAGAAGTATTCCAACAATCAATTAATTCCACCTAGACTTGATATTCTGATCCTCGATGCAAATATAACGGTAATTCGTGCAAATAAACCAGTTATGATCACCGAAGACGCTTCTGACGCGATCTCATCTCTCCATAGCTTCTCGATAATTAGGAAGGCGTTTCACTAACTATTTCTCTAATCGACTGACAACCATAAGAGACGCTCTATAGATTTAATGAGCCGAAAGCGTTAAGAACTAGAGAGACCCGATTCAAAACCGATAAACTCTGACGCAGGATTATCAAATTAAGATTGTCATTCCCTTGACTGGATAGTCAATTTACCACTAATTAAATCTAAACCACGATTACGTATGGCCGATTGAATTGACTATTAATCAATTCTACTCAACTAAATATTGCGCAGTACTTAGATGAATAAAACGATTAAATCACGGAGAAAATAGAGAACAACAAATACTTGCATACGAATTAAAGGATTAAGAACAAGTTAGATCTCACAGAATAATCACTCCCGGACTTCCTTAATCGATGTCGGAATAAGAAATTTAGCTACAGAACATAATCAAATAAACAATATAAGTTAAATAAGCAATGATTGAGATGAAATAAAGAAATAAGATAAACAATGAAAATGGCCACAAAGTGGCAGTAGTCCTCCACGTGAACAACAAGGAAGAGAAATTGCAATTGCCCTCTAATTCTAAGTGACCGGTTGTGATAGCAAAAAAAGGTAGAGAGAGAGAGAGATAATATTAAATTGTATCTAAGCACACAATTATATAGTCCTTAGTTTAACCTAGACTAATTGCCAAAATAAGGGCAATAATTACCAAGTCTCAAAACAAAACTAATAAGGAAATTCTCCAAGTAATTAGATGTCTTCTTGATCATCCTTCCAATTAATCCTTGCAATTTTCTCCAAATATTATCAAAATCGATCAACCGCTTCAAGTGTCAAGAAATCTACAATTTGACAATTAAGCACAAGTAAGCGAATAATTAATATCCAAAATCATATAAAAATATCACAAAATAGGTGTATAAAATACGCCTAATCAAATCCCCCACACTTGCTTAATGCTTGCCCTCGAGCACAAATAGAATTGGAGACCGAAGAAAAAAAAGATAGGGGCTCGATTCGAGACAAAAAAAATAGACTCTTGGCCACTAATCAAAAGACACCAATCATGATCAAGATCAAAATACAACCACCTTCAAACCACAAACCTTTCCTTGAATCCGCACAATTTCGTGCGTACACCCTTCATCTAAGTCAAAACAGTGCAAATCAATCCACCCTCACAATGATAACTCAAAGTCACTCGATAATAAGATGTATGGTTAATTCACACACACGTAACTCGACTCTATCCATCATAGATTTGCCAATATGTCACTGTATCCACAAAATAAAAAGAATTCGTGCACAAACCATTGGGACTTCATGGGGTTGTAACGGGGCTAGGGTACAAGGTAGGATAGTAAAAAATAAAGTAGATAACAAGGGGCTAAATAATCCAACAACTTGCAAGCCAAACATCAAAATCTTCACTTCATTTTTCCTCTTCCCTCATGTTTTCAGCCTGCCAGTCCAGATTTTTTTTTCTTTTCTTTTTTTTTTTTTTTTGGGACCTCAGGTGCTCCCCTGAAGATAGTCAGTGCTCAATTGATGGTGGGGGATCCGGGTGGTGGAGATGGTGTTCAACTTGTTGGAGACGACGATCCATAGCATCAAGCTTTGCATGTAACTCCTTGGCCCAACGAGGTGGGTGCTGCTCGAAGTGGTCTCTGTGTGCACGGAGTTGGTCTTGTATCCAAGCCTGCAAGTCGGGCTGAACGGGCTGCGTAGATGGATGTCTCAGGCCTGCAAAAGAAGAAGTTCTCTGTAATACCCCGAAATACTGTAGCCATAACTAAAATGTAATTAAACCTTAATTAAGGCTATGCATCCTTAAGAGAATATTTTTATGAGATTAAGAAGAGTTTGAAGAATCTATTATACGATTTAGAAGAAAGAATTACGAATATTTCGTTAAGAAAGAAATTGGAAGTTATTAATTCCATACTAGAGATTAAAGAGAGTGGTTAAGATAGAATAAATTCAGACGAAGCATACCCCTCAGAAGAGAAAATTTTTATCTATTAGATAATATAGAAAAATGGAATTAGAAATTCCATTAAGCTTGAAAACAGACAAAAGAAAGAATAAAAATTTATTATCGTAATTTCGGTAATAATTTAATTAGTTTTCGGCAAGAATTCAATTTGGGAATTCGACAGCCGTAGCAATATCTATAAATTTTGCCCGATTTTCTAAGGTATATAGAAGAGATTAGTATAAGGATTTTGTTAGAAAATATTGTTTTGAGAAGGAATTTATTTAATTAAATTCATTCGGTAATTTAAAACTCGAATAAGTTATTCATACGAACTCGGAATCACGAACAGTCTGAACCAGTGAATTCCTTGTGTCGAGATGAGTAATCCAGTATTAATATCTCGGAACCCAAAAATGGAGGTTCTAGAAGGTTCTAGAACCCCCTAGAGTGATGTAGAATTATGTATTTAATTATTTAATTAATAAAATATAATTACTTAATCTATAAGAAATGAGATATATATCATATTATCATCACCATCAACCTTATTCTTCCTCCCATGGTCGTGCACCCCCTCTCCCACCATAGCCAAAAAATTTCTCCTTCCATAATTCAAGTTCTAAGCTAGGTTTTGATCTAGTTTTCAAGAAATAATCATCTTTAAGAAAAAGGGTCAGATGAGACCAAGAAGGAAATAAGAGCAGAAAGAAAAGAGAATCTAGAAGACAGGGATAATTGGTGGTTATGAGTAAATTAGTTCCTTAGCTCTAAGGAACATCCAGGTGGGCTTTCTAACCAAAGTTATGCATGAGCTAAAGATTTGTTTATGCTTTGATATGTTTTTATGTTTAAAGAAGTTGACTTGCCTATATTTTTGAGTGCATGATGCATGATGCATATTGCCTATCTACGAGAGAATTACGATATCGGCCCTATGTGACCGTGAGCCGGTGAGCGGACTGGCCGGTCATAGTGTTTGAGAGGGAGGCCTACCTCTCAACACAAGAAGTGCGTAGATATGGTATTTCAGATTTCATAAGCAGCTGTGAGCGGGTAGCCTTCGGGACCGACACAGCAAGAGAAAAAGAATGCCAGCATAGCATGTTGCATACTGCATATTTTCAGATTTCAGATATTTGTTTACAGACACATTTTATACATATTCAGTTACATTATTTTCAGAAAAGAAAGATTTGGCAAGTCAATATTTTAGCTCTATGAGCAAGTTTTAAATGTTTTGGCATGTGTCCACTGAGTGCTTTATGTACTCACGCCCTGCATGTTTTCTTAACGTGCAGGTTGAGCTGGAGGTGGCGATGGATTTGAACACTGTGGTTATCTTTGTATATAAATTGTCAGTGAACCATAGATTGTCTTGTTGTTTGATGATGGATATTTTGTAAGTTGAGTTATGTGTCGTCATACATGTAGCTCAACTATTTCTTCCGTTGCAAATCTATGTTTTGATGTCATTTGAACGTTTGATACCTTCGTATCAGTTTAGCCCTTGATATCCATGGTAGCACTTTTCTTTATGAGTTATCATTTTTTATCTCTATCTTTTGGTTTCTTGAGTTGGTATTTAGATGTGTTGAAACTCCAAATTCAAAAATTGTGCAAACTTTGTTTTTGCTAGAAACAGGGCAGCTCGTTGAACCCACTTTTTCGTGAGTTTCATAAGTCCGAATTTTCTGAATTTGGTGTCATTTTAAAGATCTTTTCAATACCTTTCCAACGGTTCTTTCGGATCTAAATTCGGAGTCCGTATGAGAAAGTTATGAGCTTTCGAAGTCGATGTGTCGGCCCTGCCCTGTTTTTCGCGAGAATAAGTTCAAGTTTCTTTGCAACCAAACATAAATTACTAGAGTTGTTTCCAAGTTAGTTAAGTCATGGCTTAATTTCTTGACTAAGAGATGGTTAAGAAATTGGGCTGTGACATTCTCGAGCCTACAACGCTCGGCGATAACAATTGATATTGCATTTGGGAATTAATAAAGATTGATCCCATATTCAATAGATCAGAAATAGAGAAACGAGAAGGGAGTAAACGAATGGGATCCACGGGGTCAATGTGTAAGCTGTGTGCTAACTGTGCGATCAAGGCTCCTAATGGCATTTTGTGATTGAAGTGATTAGCACCATATCGCCACTGGGAGGCTACCAAATACCCAAAATTCATTTTGATACCCTTAAGCATGTTCTCTAGAATAAATATCTATTGCATTGTAACAATATGCAACATGTCAGTACGGCCAAACAGATTATCATCTAGAAATCTATGACACAAACGTAAGCTGTCATCAATGATGTGAGCACTTTTCGAACAACCCTTCCTATATGTGGACTCACACGACAAGGATTGCCATCGCTCATGGATGGAGCAAGAAAAATCATGTGGCATTTCACAAATAGCATATAAATAGGCATCACTCTGAACAGACTCATCAATCTCAAAACCTAACAATGTATTAATCGAGTTGACGGAGAGATTAAAAGGAATCTTCTTCATATGAAATAGAACTGCACGAGAATCAGTGACGAGCAGACGTGGCTCAAAGATGAATGATGAATAGAAATCTAAGACCAAATCAAGGTAAACATCATGTTCAATATCCATAAATCTATCCTAACCAATACATGCAAAATAATCTCGAATTTTATCATTGACGCCCAATACATGCAGAGATGGCCAATCAAACAAACGTGGTTCAATAAGAGTGCGAGTAATGTTTTTGCGGTACCTAGCTAACATCCTCGGGTCTGAGGTTGGTACGGGCGGTGCGACAGTAGCTTTGGCCTTCTTCCTTCTCTTGGCAGGGGGTGAAGTGGAGCTGGGTTCGTCTAGGATAAGTACGGGCTTGTCTTCATCAGGGTGAGTCTCATCATCCGCTACCGCATTAACATTGATGGTCTCCGGAGCGGCATTCGAGGCTTCTGCATGTTGGGAATGAGTACACCGCCGAGGTCCGGACGGAGTCGCTGTACCGCGCTAGCTTGGAGGCTGGCGAGGGGGTTGTCGCGGAGGTGCGGGTGGTGTTGCAGAGGTTTCCGGTGCAGGTAGAGTGGAGTTTGTGCTCGCATTTCTCGGTGGGCGACGGGATGGTGATGGTGGTCGGAAACCTACTTTCTTGGAGGAAGTGCCGAGCGTCTAGCGAGTCTTCGGCATACTATGGTGGCAGTGTGATTGTGTTAATGGGGAAGCAAAGGTGGTGTGAGCTGTGGTGGGCGATAATAAGGTTGAGGAGGATTGAAGTGTAGAGACACAGAGGTGAGCAATTGAATTTGGGGATTGTTGACTTCCAAGTCAAAATTAAAAAAAATGGGTTGGATGTTGGGCTTGGGAGAAATAGGAGCTCTGGGTTTGGGCTGGGTTTATGGCTAAAATTGGCTTGGGTGAAGGAAATTGTTAGTTAAATTTGTGCTTCACTTATGGCATGACTTACTCCAAAACCTGGTCAAGCAAAACAAAAACAGATCAGTCCGATGATTGAATCGTTTTTTTTTTTTTTTTTTTTTTGCAAATAAAGTTAAAAAAGTAAACAAATATAAATATTAATAGGTAAGATAGGAAAAATGCAAATAAATAATAGATATAATAGGCTAGAAAAAATGATAAAAATAAATAAAAACAAGTCTTGGTTTGCCTCCCAAGAAGCACCCTTGTTTAATGTCGTAGGCTCGACGTTTTCTATGCTCGATCTCAGGTGATTAGTGGTGGGGCCAGGCTCAAAGCCTCACAAGTAACTAACTGTACTCCTTCGTAGTATGGTTTCAACAACTGACCATTTACTTTGAAAAGTTTCTGAGTCTCCAAGCTTTTAATGATAATGGCACCGTGTGAGCTAATATCAACAACCTCAAATGGTCCCAACCAACGAGATTTCAACTTGCCAGGCATAATCCTCAAACGAGCATTAAAAAGAAAAACTTTCTGCCCAATCTCAAAAGATTTCCTTCGAATGTACTTGTCATGGAGAAACTTTGTGCGTTCCTTGTATCGACTCGCGTTATCATACGCTTCCAATCGAAGCTCCTCCAACTCTTGCAATTGATATTTCCTCTCTCGACCCACAACATCCTCATCGAGGCAACAATTCTTCACGGCCCAAAAAGCTCTATGCGCTAACTCCCTGGGTAGATGACATTGTTTCCCAAAAATCAGTCGGTATGGGGACATTCCGATGGGTGACTTAAACGCTGTGCGGTATGCCCATACCGCGTCATCTAAACGCAGAATCCAATCTTTACGGCTTGGGTTCACCGTCTTCTCCAGAATGCTTTTCACCTCTCGATTTGAAACTTCAGCTTGTCCATTCGACTGTGGGTGGTAGGCGGTGGCAACTCGATGATGCACTCCATATTTCTTGAACAAAGCCGACAAGGTGCGGTTACAAAAATGTGTGCCTTGATCACTTATGATGGTTCGAGGTACACCATACCTATTAAAGATGTTAGACTTAAGAAACCCTGCAACCACTTTAGAATCATTAGTTCGGGTGGCCTTAACTTCCACCCATTTCGAAACATAGTCCACGGCCAATAAAATGTAATAATTTCCAAATGAATTAGGAAACGGAACCATGAAGTCCATACCCCAAATATCTAAAATTTCACATACCAAAATAGGAACCTCGGGCATCTCATTGCGAGAAGAGATATTACCTGTGCGTTGGCAACGATCACAACTCTTACAAAAATTGTAGGCATCTTTAAAGATGGTCTCCCAATAGAAACCACAATCAAGAATCTTATGAGCCGTCCGTTTCGGACCGAAATGACCACCACATGCATGGGTATGACAAAACTCCAGAATTGAATGAATCTCATCATCGGGGATGCACCGTCGAATCACTTGATCGGAGCATGTTTTCACAAATAGGGCTCGTCCCATATGAAATACTTGGCTTGACTCCTCAATTTATTCTTGCGTTCCATCTCCATACCCTTAGGAAAAACACCAGCTGTTAAATAATTAACCAAATCAGCGTACCAAGGGGTCTTACCGTCAACCATTAAAAGATGTTGATCTAGAAAGTCATCTGGTATGGGCATACCTTCTGACTGCGACTGCAGTCTGCTTAAATGGTCAGCGACATGATTCTCAGCTCCCTTTTTGTCTTTGATTTCCAGATCGAAATCCTGCAATAAAAGTATCTGTTGGGAACCCTACAGATAATTTAAAGTTTTGATGATGTTCTCTCGAAAACACACTTGATATTATTCATGTTCTATATTATTTCTATTTTGTCTCCTTGTAACAGATGAAAGCTGAAGCAAGTCTAAGCAACAGAAAGCTGAAGTAAGTCTAAGTACCAGAAAGTTGGAGCAAGACAATTTTAACAGAAAGTTGAACCAGAAAGCCTCAAACAGAAAGATGAAAGAAGTCTCAGACAGAAAGCTGGAGCAAGACAACTTTAACAGAAAGTTGAACCAGCAAGTCTTAGACAGAAAGTTGAACCAGCAAGTCTCGAACAGAAAGTTGGAGCAAATCACCTTTAACAGAAAGTTGTTCAACCAGAAAGTACTCAACCAGTGTTCAACCAGAAAGGCATTAAAACCAGAAAGGGCGTAACCAGAAGGTTCCAACCAAAACAGAAAGAGTTGAACCAAACCTGTCAATGATGGTAACAGATCAATAGAGATATCAAAACCACCAAATGACAATGCCCCTCTCATCATATCTCTTACCACGTCAATATTAAAGTTCATCCATCGAGAATTGGAAAGAGAATCACTGATTGACACGAAGAAGGAAAGTAATCACAGTTGATCTGTTTTCCATTCATAGAAGATTCAGTCAACGACCCTACAAGGAAAGAAGAGATATGATTGATTGACAATCCACAAATCAAATCACGCCAATCAACAAACGGCTAGAAATTAAAAATTCAAAGCCTATATATGTTTGGAGATTTAAAGTCTGATTTGAGCTAGCGATATATCACTGAAACATTCTCAAGCAATTCTATCTCACATCAGACAAAAGCTTCAAACCGTTCGTGATCGCAATCACATCAACCCAATCTCGATTCAAGTCTGTCTTATCGAGAAAGGAAGGAGATCTTTGCTAGCTAGTAGTCTTCTAGTGGATTAACGTGAAGAAATCCTGTTTACAGTAGTTTTCTGTAAGTTGTAAAGGGACACGACCCTTATTTGTGCATAAGTTTCAATCAGGTTTGTAATTGAAACTTGTGGCTCGTTATCAGCGAGTATAAATAAGAGAGTATCCTAGTAGTGGATATCTAATCCAGTTTGGATTAGACCGTGGACGTAGGGGGTTTCCCGAACCACGTAAAATAACTGTGTTATTTACTTTCTGCATTTGCATTCCAGTTGTTTCATTCACTATCTGTCACTCTCATACAAACTGCACTCTTAATCGATTCTCTAAATACTCGTCTAAGATTTGAAAGATTTTCTAATCAAAGAGCACTGACTAAGTCCACCATTATTCCGCACACAATACACAGTTGGAGAATAAGATTACTCTTACTTTCTGCTTTGTATTACTCACTCGAGAGATTCTGTTTGGACAGAACAAGATCGAGTAGATAATCGATTTGGTCTGACACATTGAGCAATCTGTAATACAGAAAGCTTAAATCTCTTCTTTAAATTAGTCAAGTAAACTGAAAAGTTTGTGTATTTGGTGTATTCCCCCCCCCATACACCAAACCTAGCTCTTTCGGGACCAACAAGTGGTATCAGAGCAGTGGTTCAAACGACCATTGTCTTGTTTCACAGGGATAAAACCTGCGTGGTCAACTTGAATAGATCTTAGAAAATCTTTTTCATTCACTAGCATATTATCTGCTATGGAGTCATCTGTTATCAGGGCATGCGAAGAATTCTCTATCCAAGGATACAGAGAGTGGAGTTTCAGAATCAAGATGTGCCTCAAAGCTCATCACTGCTTGATGTGGAAAGTAATTGAGGAAGGACCTCTAGTCATTACTGAAGAAACTACTCGTATTACTGAGACAGGAGTAGTTAAAGAATCTGTACTGAAAGATCCCAGAAAGTACACCTCAGAAGAAAGAAGAGAAGGAAATCTAGATGATTTTGCTAAAGGAGTTATTTCCAGCACTGTGAAAGGAGTTCATCTGGCTAAGATCCAAGATCTTGACACAAACAAAGAAATGTGGGAAGCTCTTAGGGATCTCAGCCTAGGTTCTGAAGCGATGATTGAGAATAAGTTATCTCTGGCATGCAACAAGTTTGATGAATTCGAGATGAAATTTGGAGAAACCATCGAGCAGATGAAGAACAGGTTCATTGAAGTACTACTTGAAGTTTCTGCCTTCAAAAAGAACAAGTACACACAGAGAGAGAAGAATCTCAAGATTCTTAGAGCTCTACCACCAAGCTGGGAGATTTATTCAGCTATGCAACCTCTACGTGCTGATTTTAATGACTTGTCTGTAGAAGCACTATTTGATCACCTAGCTGTCCATGAATGTGACATCAGAAGGATTCACGGACCAGATCATTCCTCCAGTAAGAAGAGTGAGAATAACTCAAAGAAGGAGAAAGAGACTGCCTTCAAAGCGAAGTGCAAAACAGATGAATCAGTACTCTCTGCCGCACCAGAAGAAGGAGGATATGATAAGTTACTCAAAGAATTCTGAATGATTGCTAAGAGAATGGACAAGATGGAAATCAGATCGAGAAAGTATAGAAGGTTCTACAAAGATAACAAGAGCAGATACCAGAAGAACAAAGAAGCAGAACGATCTGATGACAAAACAGAAAGTAGAAGTAATGGTAAAATCACTAATTCTACTGACTATACTTGTTATGGTTGTGGGAGAACTGGCCATTTCAAAACAGATTGCCCAGATTTATCTAAAAGTCAAAGAGAAGAACTACGAGCTAAGAGCGACAGAAAACTAAAAGCTCAACGTAAAGCCATGATAGTAGAAGAAGACTCTAGCTCAAGTCACCTGTCAGATAGTTCATCAGAAGATGATGAAGCATTCTTTGCCAATGAAGAAGAAGATTGGGATGAGTGCTATGTAGGACTAGACAACGGTCTAGATGATGTAGAGGTAAACTCTTGCAACTCTAATTCTTCAAATGATATTAACCTGGAACAGGATATAGAAGATCAAGATGAATATTCATGGGATGAAGTTAATGAGATGTTCAAAAGCTACTCGAGTATCAAGAGACTATTTAGAGAAGTTGTTGAAGAAAATGACGGATTGAAGAAATCTGAAGAGATATTGAGTAAAGCAAACACTAAATTTGTTGCTAACATCAACAATCTGGAAGAACAGATCAAAGGAAAGGACAGTGAGATCAAGAAAGGAAAAGAAATGATCTACAAGAGTGATGAACGTGCTAAACTGCTAATTAACATGCAGCAAATGGGAACATCTGGAGTAGGATATCCAGGTCACTCAGAGAAGCTCTCTAGTACCATAAAATTCATACCAGAAAGGAAACAAATATCTGACCAAGTGATAAATCTTAGAAACAAGAAAGAACAACCACAGAAGATGATGATGAAACAGACTAGCAACAGACAGTACCATCAAACAAGAGAACAACCAGCAGATTACACAAGAACAGAAGGGGTAAACAAAAAGAATGTCAACAAGACAGTACCCACTAATAAAGGACTGAAGAATGATGGAATAGAAAGATATCATCCATCTATATTTCATTCTATGTCAAAAGTTGATAATGATGGAAATACTATCACTTGTTATATTGCTGTCCCCAACCCAAAAGTGTTCTGGATTCGAAAAGGAACATTTGCTAATAACCAAGCACCCAAATATTGAAAGGGTTGCTAAGTGTGATTAATTGCAGGACCAGAAGACTGCAAGAAGGTACAAGATAGCTAAAGGTGCAATCTGGATCATAGATAGTGGCTGTTCGAAGCACATGACATGTGACAAGAACCTACTATCAGACTATATAGAGAAACCAGGTCCTCACGTCACCTTTGGATGTAATTCAAAAGGATATACCAGAGGATATGGAAACATAAGAGTTGGCAAGACCACCATCTCAAATGTATCATATGTTGAGGGTCTTAGCCACAATCTGTTTTCTGTAAGTCAATTCTGTGCTAATGGTAATCAGATTGTTTTTGACGCTAACAACTGTTTCGTGAAAAGCAAGGAAGGAGATGAGATACTTCTTACCGGAAAGTTGCAGG
This sequence comes from Leonotis leonurus, assembly GCA_026898415.1. NCBI lineage: Eukaryota > Viridiplantae > Streptophyta > Magnoliopsida > Lamiales > Lamiaceae > Leonotis > Leonotis leonurus. The sequence goes on from JAPKLX010000271.1 coordinate 63,822, forward strand.
ATAGATTGTATATTGTACAATGGGACAACCAGATTGAGACATGTCTGGTCACTAAGACAGTATCAGAAACTAGTTGGCTGTGGCATAAACGACTAAGCCATCTCAATTTCAAGTCAATCAATAAGATTGCATGAGAGAAACTAGTTGAAGGACTACCAGACCAAATATATGACAAGAATCACATCTGTGAAGCATGTCAAGTTGGAAAACAAACCAGATCATCATTTTCTAGCAAATCTGTCCAGTCATCTACCAGAATCTTAGAGTTACTACATTTAGACTTATTTGGTCCAGTTAAGCCATTAAGTATAAATGGTAGAAAATACACTCTGGTCATCTTTGATGATTATTCAAGATTCACATGGGTAATCTTCTTATATAAGAAGAAAGAAACATTGGAAAAGCTGCCAAACTTCCTCAACAAAATTACCAAGAAAAAGGAAGTTTCTGTTACTACCATCAGAACAGATCGTGGTACAGAATTCCTAAACCAGAAAATTGAGGATTACTGCAACCAGATGGGAATCACACATCAGACATTTGCAGCCAGAACGCCTCAACAGAATGGAGTAGTTGAAAGAAGAAACAGATCATTAAAAGAAGCAGCTCGCACTATGCTTAATGCAACCAGATTACCTAAGAAATTTTGGGCAGAAGCAATTTCTACAGCCTGCTATACACAGAATAGAGCTGTAGTTACCATCAGACATGGAAAGACACCATACGAAGTCTGGAACCACAGAAAGCCCAGGATACATTACTTCCGTACTTTTGGCTGTTTATGTTACATCCATAATAATGGGAAATCACAGTTGAAAACCTTTGATAGTAAAGCTGACCCTGGAATATTCTTAGGATATTCTAAAGTTAGTAAAGCTTATAGAGTTTACAACAAGAAGACCCATATTGTGGAGGTAACACCTCATATTGTCTTTGATGAGTCTTTTGTCATTGACAGAGAGTTAAGTGATGATCATATACAAGGCCAGAACAAGGAAAAGAGAACCGAAGGTATTCTGCTAGAAGATATTCTAATCTGGAACACAACCGATGATAATGATATTAATGTTCCATCTAATGCTGAAGCAATAAGCTCACAGCAAGGGGGAACAGAACACATCATTCTGGATCTTAACAGATCAAGAATTCAACCAGAAGGTAATCAACCAGAAGAAGGAGATAACAATGTGTTGGTCCCGAAAGAGCAAGGTTTGGTGTATGGGGGGGGGGG
>JAPKLX010000271.1:80052-93153 GCA_026898415.1 Leonotis leonurus
TCGAGAGAACATCATCAAAACTTAGAATATTTGTGGGGTTCCCAACACAATGAGCAAAATCATGATCAACCAGAAGAATCAAGAGATACAAATGGTTGGAACAATAATCAAGAAATTGAAGAACGAGATGTGGACAATCCTTTTCAAACATCTCATCCAGAATTCGAGGACCCATCAAATGAACCAGAACCTGAGATATCAGAAGAAGAAATGACCAGCAGAAGGAGATGGATACAGGACAATCATCCTCCTGGACAGATTGTTGGGAACCCAAGTGATAGAGTAAGAACCAGAAGAATGCATGGAGAGAGTGCACTTCTTAGTTGCTATCTATCACGTGCTGAACCTTCTAACACTTATGAAGCACTCAAAGATGCAGACTGGGTTATTTCTATGCAAGAAGAACTCAATGAGTTTAAAAGAAACCAAGTCTGGTATATGGTAGACAGACCAAAACATCAAGGAGTAATAGGTGTCAAATGGGTATTCAAGAATAAACGAGATGAAAACGGAGAAGTAGTCAGAAACAAAGCTAGACTTGTTGCAAAGGGATACAGTCAACAGGAAGGTATCGACTTTGACGAAACTTTTGCACCAGTTGCGAGATTGGAAGCAATCAGATTATTTCTTGCATATGCATCATACAAGAGATTCAAAGTGTACTAGATGGATGTTAAAAGTGCATTCCTAAATGGTATACTTGAAGAAGAAGTATATGTTGAACAACCACCTGGTTTTGAAGAAGGAAATCCTGACCAGAAGGTATATAGATTAGCTAAAGCTGTCTATGGATTAAAACAGGCACCAAGAGCGTGGTATGAGACGTTATCAACCTTTCTGCTGGAATCAGGGTTCAAGAGAGGTTCTGTTGACAAAACACTGTTTGTCATTAAAGTCAAAGAACATATCCTTTTAGTGCAGATATATGTAGAGGACATAATTTTTGGATCTCAATCTTCCCATCTATGTGATAAATTTGCTGAACTAATGAAGAACAAATATCAAATGTCCATGCTGGGCGAGATGAATTTCTTCCTAGGTTTGCAGGTAAGACAGTTGCCAGATGGTATCTTTGTAAATCAAGCAAAGTACATTAACGATCTGGTCAACAAGTTTGGAGTTAAAGACAGCAAGCCAGCCAAGATTCCGATGCAGACGAATGGAAAGATAGACCCAGATCCAGAAGGCAAACCAACACCTATAACAAAATACAGAGGCATAATCGGCTCACTACTATACCTTACTGCAAGTCGACCAGATATCACGTTTGCAGTAGGAGTATGTGCCAGATATCAAGCCAATCCCAAAGAATCACATATGGAAGCTGTCAAAAAGATACTTAGATATCTTAAAGGAACAGCTCACGTTGGTCTCTGGTATCCACATGACGACAACTTTGAACTAACAGGCTATTCTGACTCAGATTATGCAGGATGCAAACTGGACAGAAAGTCTACGGCACATGTCAGTTTCTAGGAAACAAGTTGATATCTTGGTTTTCAAAGAAATAGACATCTGTTGCCACATCAACAACAGAAGCAGAATATATGGCTGCTGGAAGCTGTTGTGCACAAATCTTATGGTTGAAACAACAACTAAGGGATTACGAGATCGAAGTAAAAGAGATACCAATATTCTGTGACAGTTCAAGTGCAATAGCTATAACACAGAATCCAGTACTTCATACAAGGTGCAAACACGTTGATGTGAGACATCATTTTATTAGAGATCATGTGGAGAGAAAGCACATCCAGATCGAGAAGATTAATACAGATATCCAACGTGCTGACATTTTGACTAAAGCTCTGCCAGAAGAAAGATTTAAGATGCTGAGTGGCAAGCTTGGATTACTAAGTCTGGATGATAGAATAGTAGAAGGTTAACAGAATGTTCAAAGCAGAAGGATAGCAGAATGTTAACAACAGAAGGTTAGCAGAATGTTAACAACAGAAGGTTAGCAGAATGTTAATAGCAGAAGGTTAGCAGAATGTTAACAGCAGAAGGTTACCAGATTGTTAACAATAGAAGGTCACCAAAATGTGAAATTCACCAGAACGATGACAACAGAATGCTGTCAAGAATTACAGAATGTCAAGAAAGAAATAATGATTTCACGTGTTATAATTTACTCAAATTAGAGTATCACGTGAAAAATATTTCTTAACTACTAAGTCAAGGGGGAACTTTTTGAGGAAATTGAAGCGACCGAGATAAAAGACGTCACTTTCCATAATCAATCTACGAGATTACAGTCTGAAAAGTTATTTCTTTTCCTAGATTGTCTAAATCTTCTATTTTCGTGATGATTAGCACAACTTTGGAAACTGTGATCGAGAAAATCCCTGCAAGAAATAGAAAAGGGGAAGTTACCGAAGAGAGTGATATACGCACACGCTCGCCTACAAAACCTAGGATCTAGAGTGTATATCACACGCAAGGAAAGGCGGCAAAACAAGACTAAAGCGGGAAAACCTAAAAAGGGAGATACTCATCCAACCCTTCATTATCTATGCTTTTCATCTATGCCATTGATTATTATGTTATATATATGCGATATATATTTCAGAACTGTTCACCTTCACTTTCTTTGCACTGAGCACTACTCTCCTTAAGCACTTAAGATTTTCTTAACTTGTTTCCTCTGCAAAACTCTTTCAAAAATATCTTACGTTTGATCATGGCACCCCAAACTTCTTTGTTTCTTCAACACGTGGCCGAGGTTCAGAGGTTTCTCTCGCCTGAACCATATGCTGTGTTTGATACTCACAGATTTCGTAAATTGGAAGAAATTTTTGCCATTTTTACTCGCTGCAAAGGTTTTTGAGTTTATTAATATTCCTTATATCTGCATCTTACTTTCATTATTGCTCTCTTATGAACTGTCTATACCTTGTACGTTCCTCTAATTAACTGCTTAGACGTGGACATTTATACCTGTTCATATAAACTGATGAATATACATATATTTACTCTGTATGTTCTTATAATATTAGGTTTCTGCAATATTGTCACCTCTCATCCCAACACATTTTTGGCAAAACAAGTGGCTTCATTATATCTAACATGGAAGAATGATAAACATGGCTTTGAAGCAAATGTGTTGATGCCAATCGGTGATAGAACTAGCAAAACGCCATACAATGTCATTGAAATGATCAACCAGACGTATCGGTTGAAAGATGAAGGTTTAACATTAGATGATATCACTCCTGCGCAACTGCAAGAAGCAGTGGAAATAGTGATGGTGATACCGATCAAATACACTGGAAGAATGTTTTAGCGTGCCTTACTCCAACCGGGCTTCAAGTTACTACTCGAAATGGTCTAGAGAATTTTTCTCAACCATAGTGGATCGTATGATCAAGTAACTCCTGAGAAATTTCGAATTCTCATGGCAGTTGTCCTAAATATCCGAGTAAACTGGAGCAGAATACTGTTTGAATTAATGGCTAAGGAAGCAAAATTGGTCACATATACCAAGGATAGCAGAGGCAGAGGAACTTCAGTGGAAGTTAGAAGAAATCTACGACATTCCACCAAGATCAGTCTGATGGTGGAACGATTTTTTAAGCAGAAAGTCTGGGAAGATGCTGTGGAATTCAACACCAGTCTCTCCACACCCAACGATCAACATCAGCTTGAAATGTCTTTGGGACTCTCACCACAATTTTTCAACAAAATCACAGATGAAGTGCATCGTGTAGCAGCACTGGAAGTGGGTAGTTCTAACCCTACATGGATACCACCTACTAAAGGTGTTGAAAAGAAGAAAGAGAAAGTTCCCAAGGAGAGAGTGGTAAAAGAAAAGACTACGCGTAAACGAGGAAGTTCTGTTGAGACAGAAACGTCTGCATCTCAACCTAAACAGAAGAAACGCAGACTGCAAAAAGTTCAAGAGTCCCCACCACCACCAGAAGATGCTGCAGAACAATCAGAACCAACAGAACAAGAAACGGAGGCCACACAGGCAGCAACAGAGACTCCAGCAGGTGATGTGGAACCAGAAACAAGCCATATTCCACATCAAGAGAAAGATTTTTCTCCAGCTAGAATAGCTACACCCTCACCACACCGAATGGAGAAAATAAGTGAGGATGAGGAGGCAGAGGAAGGAGAATCAACAGATGAGGAGGAAGAAAGGAAACGTCAGGCAGAGAGTGTTATCAATCTGCTAGAGAATGAGGCAGAACATTCTGTACTTCAAGAGTTTCCTAGCATTAACTTGCTTCCAGAGAGCTTGGGAGTAGCAAGACGCGTAAAATTTTACTTGCTGGTCAAGGACAACGAGTATTATATTTTTGATGCACTGCTCCAAATCAACACAATCGAAGACTTAAAGAAAGAAGAGGCAACCCTTCTCAGTGTGCTTCAAGTCTCCACTGTTCAAGAAGTGAGAGCAGAATACCAACAACTAATTTCTGGGTTCATGCAGCATGAGGCAGAAAAGTTGAACATCACTCTGCAGACAACACACCCTGAAGCCCAGATGGAAGAAGCAGCACCAACAGAACAACCAGCACAACCAGAGCAGGGAGAAGATCCATCCAAGACGTCTGCCAAGAAAACACCAATCATCGACCTTGACTCAGGTGATGATGAACCAGTAGGCCAGAACATTGGTGGCGAACCAAGCAATGAAATATACACTCAAGGTGCTGCACAGAAGCTGAAGAAACATGTCAACTTCTACACCATGGAAGAAATCTTGGAGAGAGAACCCAAAACCTTCAATAACTATCAACTGGACAATCTGATCACTCTTCGAGTTGAAGATCAGATGACTGATATATGCAACTCACTTCAAGAGAAGGCAACACAAATACTCACTGATTTCAACAAACATCAGAAGGATTACGTCAATGACATGGATGAAGACATACGAAGAAAGCTTAGAATAGTCAGGAAGGAGCTTGACAAGAAGATTGATGATGATAGATTGGCAAATGAAGCAGGTCAAGCCAAGATCAATCTTCGCCTGACTGGAATAGAAGAAAAAGCTGAAAAGGCCACTACCTTGCTAGCTGATCTTCTGGCAAAACAACAAGAAACAATTGCTGCTGCTGTAGAACAGAAAGGAACTCAACTTGCTGCTCAGTTGAAGGAAGATTCTGACTTATCCATCCATTCTCAATTCGCCACATTTGGAAATGAGAAATTTGTGGAGCTGATGAAGAAACACCAAATGGATGTATTAAATGATTTTCTTTATCCGAATCCAGAAGAATTTGAGACCCAGAGCAACCGCCTTATTGCTGTCGAAGAGTTACAAGAAACTTACGACAAAACTTTGTCCACATTGAACAGCAGGCTCGAACAAAAACTGGATGCCTCCAACCAGACAGTCAACTTTCTGCTAGGGTTCAAAGCTGAAGCTGAGGAGCAATTTGAGAAAATGACAGAAGAGATTGCCTCACTTCGCACACTCATCACAACACTCTTTGATGATGTCGAAATCCTGCAATAAAAGTATCCAACGAATTAAACGAGGTTTGGACTCCTTCTTAGAAAATAAGTACTTGAGTGTTGCATGATCAGAATACACAATAACTTTAGAACCAATCAAATATGATCTAAATTTTTCACAAGCAAAAACCATAGCCAATAGTTCTTTCTCCGTGGTCGTGTAGTTGCATTGGGTGGGGTTGAGAGTTTTGGAGGCGTAGTAGATAACATGACTCTCTTTTCCAACTCTTTGCCCAAGAACGACTCCAACGGTGAAATCGCTAGCATCACACATGATCTCAAATGGCTCTCCCCAAATTGGTGGTTGAATGATAGATGCCGAGGTCAGCTTTTGTTTCAAAAGATTGAAAGCTTCCTTGCATTTTTCATCGAACACAAAAGACACATCTTGATGAAGCAACCTTGTGAGCGGTTGAGCAATCTTTGAGAAGTCTTTTATGAAACGCCTATAAAAACCTGCATGACCTATAAAAGCACAAATCTCTTTCACGTTCGTAAGATACGGTAACTTAACAATCAAATCAACTTTCTCCTTATCGACTTCCACACCCCTTTTAGAAATCACATGGCCGAGAACAATTCCATCTTTAACCATAAAATGACACTTTTCAAAGTTTAGCACAAGATTCGTCTCAATGCATCTTTGCAAAACAACATCAAGATTAGACAAACAAGCATCAAAAGAATCACCATGTACTCTAAAATCATCCATAAAAATCTTAATGCAATTCTCAATCATATCAGAAAAGATTCTCATCATACACCTTTGAAAAGTACCAGGCGCATTACATAGTCCAAAACGCATACGACGATAAGAAAAAGTACCAAATGGACAAGTAAAAGTTGTTTTTTCTTGATCTTCTTGGGCTACAAAAATCTGAAAGTATCCTAAATAACCATCAAGAAAGCAAAAGAACTTCTTTCCAGCCAATCTTTCAAGCATCTCATCAATAAATGGTAAAGGAAAATGATCTTTCCTAGTGGCATCATTCAACTTCCTAAAATCTATGCACATACGCCAACCGATTTGAAGTCTCATAGGAATCAACTCATTATGCTCATTCTTGACTAACTGAAAACCAGACTTCTTAGGTACCACATGAACTGGTCTAACCCATACACTATCAGAAATTGGATAAATGATCCCTAAATCAAGCAATTTAAGTATTTCTTTAAGCACAACTTCTTTTATAGCAGGGTTCAATTTCCTTTGAGGATGTCTAGATGGCTTACTGTTAGGCTCAAGAAAAATTCTATGCATGCAAGTAGAGGGACTGATACCTTTAATGTCGGCTAAAATCCAACCAATGACAGTTTTGTGCATCTTCAAAAGTTCAATCAATCGTACCTCTTGTTCCTCGCCAAGCTCCTTACTTATGATGACGGGCAGCGTGTCTTGCTCTCCCAAAAACACATATTTAAGGTGCTGAGGTAGAACCTTCTCAACAGATGGAAGCTGGCGTTCTGCACTGGTCGGTAAGGGCATCCTGCTCGACAGGTGCTGGGCTGGAATATCTTCTGCAGCGTACAGCAGCGGAATAATCTCCTTCATGGCGTCACTCTCCTCTGATTTTCCGTCTTCTTCACTCAGCGAACCAATGAGAACGCGCTCAAGTTCATCCTCCCTGAAATTCTCAACAAAATGCTCGACCAAAGGGTCAATAACATTAATCATAGAAACAGATTTAGGGTCCTCAACTTGCTTCATAGCTTTAAACATATCAAAAGTAACAATGTCTCCATCAAATTCAAGACTCAAAAGACCTTTATCCACATCAATTTTCGCCCTAGCGGTTTTCATGAAGGGTCTTCCTAATAAAATCAAAGGTCTTTTCGGAGAAAAAGAATCATCCATATCAACAATATAAAAATCCGTGGGGAAATACATGTCATTCACTTTCACGAGAACATTCTCAACTACTCCCTTAGGATATGCATGAGACCTATCGGCTAAGTGTATGACAACACCGGTTTCCGTCAGAGGTCCTAAATTCAAATCTTTATACACAGAATATGGCATCACATTTATGGATGCACCTAAATCTAGCATAACTTTCTCAACTCTTTGATTGCCAATAATGCATGGAATAGTGAATATATCAGGATCCTTACACTTTTGCGGCAATTTCCTCTGAATGACCGCCGAGACATTTTCACTCACCCTTATTTTTGCATCATTCCCGAACTTCATTTTCTTGGAGCATAACTCCTTCAAAAATTTAGCATACCTGGAAACTTGTTTGATAGCATCAATAAGAGGCAAATTTATCTCGACCTTCTTGAAAACTTCCAAAATATCATTCTCTTCTTCCTCTTTCTTGTTATGTGTCAACCTGGAAGGAAAATGAGGTTTAATCAGTGATTGAGAAACTGGACTCTTAGGTTCTTTACTTACCTTTGTAGATTCAATGGTGGTGGGCGATTTTGGTTCCACATTGGTGTCGCTCCCAACCGCTTCATCATGCTTTGCTTCATTATCTTTCCGTATAGGCTCCGACTCAACTAACGTCTTCCCATTCCTTAGAGTGATAGTAGACGCATTCTCCTTGGGGTTCAACTCTGTCTGAGAGGGCAATTTCCCTTGGCTATTTTGGATCCGAGTAACTTGGGTAGCTAACTGCGTGATTTGTGTTCCCATATTACCCAAAGCGACGTGCGTTTCCTGTTGGAATGCATGCTTACTTTGCACTAGATTCTTGACGATTTCACTGCTTTGCGCAAGGCTCTTCATGATGTCGCTCATACTCAATTCTGCATGGGTAGTATGGGCATACTGACCAGCCTTCAGAGGTTTTTGGACATAAACTCCGGGCTCTTGCTGATTCCACCGAAAATTAGGATGATTTCACCATCCCGGGTTGTAAGAATTTGAAAAAGGGTCGTTCCTCCTATTCATTTGCGCATTCATATATTGCTTGTCTCCCGATCCCATGCATGCTTGCTCTGTGCGATTATCCTGCAAAGATGGACAAGAGTCAGCGTAATGAGTAACTTCAGAACAAATCTCACAATTCATCTTTTGAGTTTGAGCTACAGCAAGCACAAATCTCACAAATCTCACAATTCATCTAAAGAAGCCAAAGCATCAATTTTATCAGTTACTCCAGAATCTTCCGCCCTGTGCACCGGCATGTATCGATCGTCATCCTCATCCTCATATTGTTGGCCATTAGATACCATATCCATTATGAGTTGTGTGGCTTCCTCCAAGGTTTTATTAGTCAAACTTCCACCACAACCAGCATCTACAATCTTCCTGTCAAAAACAGACATACCACGATAAAAGTAATTAGTAAGCAATTGATATTATGAAAATCCATGATCAGGACATTTACGACAAAGTTGTTGAAAACGCTCCCAATAATCAGATAAACTCTCCGTTTTCTTTTTCTTAATGCTACTGATGGCCATCTTCAAATTCGCGGCTCTTGACTCAGGGAAAAATTTCCTCAAAAATTGTTCTTCCAAGTCATCCCAAGTTCGAATCGAACTTGGTGGAAGATCAAAAAGCCAATCTCTAGCTTTTCCCTGCAAAGTATGAGAAAAAGTAAGTAACTTCAAGTTATTTTCAGAAAAACCATTAGGACACAACGTGGCGCAAACTAAATCGAACTCGGCAAGATGCTTGTGTGCGCTTTCTCCCTACAAATCTCCAAACTTAGGTAGCACTTGGATGAATCCAGGCCGTATTTCAGAATTTCCATTGATTGTTGGCAGCTCAATGCATAGAGGACGGTTGCTCATGTGGCTACCTAACTCCTTTATCAGTTGAGGTCTCTGTTGATCAAGAATCACCACACGCCTTTCTTCTTCATTCCTCTCGTTCCTCTGGTTATTTTTAGCCATTGAAACCTGAGTAGCTTCCTTCAACTCCTTAGTTTTTTTGGTTAATTTCAGGGCAATCTTCTCGATCTCTGGATCAAAGACAAATTCGCCTCTACGAGAAGAACGGGGCATAAACCAAAAAGAAATAAAATAAAATAGAATAAGTAAAAAAAATTGCAGAACAAAATTAATCAGAAAATGCTGCTTAAACCGATCCCCGGTAACGGCGCCAAAATTTGGTGCGTCGTTTTACACCAAAAATAATTCGGCTGACAGATAGCCGGTAAGCCCTTACTGCGCAAGCAGTAGTAAGCAAGATCGTCTCCCAAGGGATCAGCGAGAATTTTCCTATAATTTCAACCTGCAGGCTGAGTCATGAAATTCTTGGGTTTATCGGGAAATACAAAAATAATAAATAAACAATAAATATAGAATATGTTTTTGGGTTTTTCTTGAAACAAATAAATTGCAAATAAAAACTAACAAATATGAGAAATATATGAGAAGTATTCCAACAATCAATTAATTCCACCTAGACTTGATATTCTGATCCTCAATGCAAATATAACGATAATTCGATGCAAATAAACCAGTTTTGATCACCGAAAACGCTTCTGACGCGATCTCATCTCTCCATAGCTTCTCGATAATTAGGAAGACGCTTCACTAACTATTTCTCTAATCGACTGACAACCGTAAGAGACGCTCTATAGATTTAATGAGCCGACAACGTTAAGAACTAGAGAGACCCGATTCAAAACCGATAAACTCTGACGCATGATTATCAAATTAAGATTGTCATTCCCTTGACTGGATAGTCAATTTACCACTAATTAAATCTAAACCACTATTACGTATGGCCGATTGAATTGGCTATTAATCAATTCTATTCAACTAAATATTGCGCACTACTTAGATGAATAAAACGATTAAATCACGGAGAAAATAGAGAACAATAATACTTGCATACGAATTAAAGGATTAAGAACAAGTTAGATCTCACAGAATAATCACGCCCGGGCTTCCTTAATCGATGTCGGAATAAGAAATTTAGCTACAGAACATAATCAAATAAACATTATAAGTTAAATAAGCAATGATGGAGATGAAATAAAGAAATAAGATAAACAATTAAAATGGCCACAAAGTGGCAGTAGTCCTCCACGTGAACAACAAGGAAGAGAAATTGCAATTGCTCCTCTAATTCTAAGTGATCGGCTGTGATAGCAAAAAAAGGTAGAGAGAGAGAGAGATAATATTAAATTGTGTCTAAGCACACAATTATATAGTCTTTAATTTAACCTAGACTAATTGCCAAAATAAGGGCAATAATTACCAAGTCTAAAAAAAAAACTGATAAGGAAATTCTCCAAGTAATTAGATGTCTTCTTGATCGTCCTTCCAATTAATCCTTGCAATTTTCTCCAAATATTCTCAAAATCGATCAACCGCTCCAAGTGTCGAGAAAATCTACAATTTGACAATTAAGCACAAGTAAGCGAATAATTAATATCCAAAATCATATAAAAATATCATAAAATATGTGTATAAAATACGCCTAATCACTTAGATTTGACAACGTCGAAGACCATATTCGGCGATTGCTAATCTAGTAATATCTTGTGCACGACAATTTTGTTTTGACTCGTTCTCTCTCATTTCAACTCTAATTTTAGTTCCATTTGTGGCTACAAACTCCTATTCCTATCTAGATGAATTTTATTCTTATGTCTTCCACGATATCCAATTCGTGACATTAATGATACGAGGAACTAAAGAAATCAAAAGAAAATACACAAAAATATGAAATTAACACCATACAGTAAAAATGACAAAAAAAACTCAAAATGATTAGTCATTGTTCATCCGCAAATAATGAGAAGTACATAAACAATAAACACGAATGGATCAATATTTTTCATAAATTTGTTCATTTATTTTCTTGCATTTAATATTATACCCACATATGAGTTTATGAGAATTATACACATTTTTCATGGAGTTTTATCTCTCAACCATCAAATATCCAAATCGCAAAAATAAATAATGAAATCCATGGTTCCCTTAACCATAATCACCCTTAACCATAATCACCCTTAGTTGGAATAATGTTTAGGTAAGATATAGTTAACAAAAAGGGCCTGAAATAATATCAAGCTCTTCGCACATAATAACAATCTTGAATGGTTAATTAGCCTCTTTTTGGTCGTCTAATCTCATATTTTTTGTGTCTTTATTCTTCTTATTTTCCCATTTTACTTGTTGTTTTGGGTTCCATTTACGTTTCATTTTATGTTTCAGGATCACGAACCTAGACAAGTGTTAAAGTTAGAAACGGGATGAGAAAAAATCGAGAAATAACAAGAAGATGAAGACTAGAGCTCAGAGCACTAGTCAGCGGACGCGTAGCCCTAAGCGGTCGCTGACTAGGCATTTTTTTCCCAGCCGAGCTACGGCCAGCCAGGCGCTCGAGTCAGCATGCGCCGGGGCCAGCGACCGCTGACCCCAGGGGCTGGCTCGGGCCAGAGCCAATAGCCTTAGCGGATTGTGCGCGCGGGGAGCGTGGAACAGCCTTGTCAGCGGTCGCTGACTTATAAGCGACTGCTGACCTCCCTCTTCGCCTATAAATACTCAACGTTTGTCTCATTCTAGGACGATCGTTTTCTAGACGTTTTTCAAGATTTTCTTTCGGACGTTTTAGCACTTATATTTTAAGCATCTCTCGACCTATTGTTCTAGGGTCGAGACTTTATAATTCTATTTAGTCGTTTTTAGTTTAATATTCAATTTCAAAGGATAGCCGATTCCTACATTCAAGTTCATTGTTCTTTTCTGTTTATCGTTTTGTATTCAAGTTCGTTCCAGTTTATTAATCAATTTGCTTCCGTTTATCATTCCGAGTTCGTTTTATTGTTAAGTTAGTCTATTTGTTTATGCTCTCGTGTTTCTATTCCGTTTATTTATTCCACTTTCTTTTCAATCTCAAATTCCAAAGTACTTTCTACAATCTTTTCGATTATGAGTTCCAAGTTACTTGCATTCTTTTCAATTCGTCTCTCATGTTCTTTCGTTATTTATATTCCGTGTCTAGTTTTAAAACTTTCATACATTCTTTTACTTGCTTTCGTTTGTGAATAAAAAGTTAAATTGTATTGCTAAGTCTTCCTTGAGAATACGAATTGAGTTGGCTTATCATTGCTAGACGACCTTGTTAGATTGCGAGCAACTCGAAATAATTTTAGTAAAACAAATTTTGGCGCCATTGCAGGGGAAGGCTTTAGGCAATTTAATTCATTGTTCCTTTTTATTTTATTTTATTTTATTTACTATGTTTTCTACTTTCTTTTATATTGTGGTACGCGTAACATGTTCGTTGAGTGTTGTGTATGCAAGGTCGCCGCACTAGAAAGCCTTTGACGCCCTTCATCGACAACATACACCAGAAGCATGAGATCTTAGCCACTGTAAAGAAGACATCGACCGTATTGATGAATTTTCGCTACCACAATTATTCGAAGAGATGACTGATGAGATTGTTGACGAGAACAGCGCTACATGGGCAACTTCACTAGGCCCAAGTTAGGCGCCACCACTACTTCAGCTATTGTCCTTTCCACCGCAGACAAAAGTTATGAGCTGAAACCACACCATCAATCTCTTGTACCGACCTACCATGGACTTTCGAGTGAGGATGTCTTGACTTTCATCTGAGAATATTACACGGTGGTGCAAACCTTCCCGCTTCTCTCACTGACGGAGGACATGCTCAAATTGAAGTGCTTCCCTTACACTTTTAAGGATAGGGCCAAATCT
>JAPKLX010000271.1:93163-105215 GCA_026898415.1 Leonotis leonurus
ACCCGCATCACAAAACTCAAACTATGCGTACTAAGATAATGAATTTCGCGCAAGCCCACGACGAGTTATTCCATATGGCGTGGGAGAGATTCCGAGAGCTACTACAACAATGCCTCTACCATCAGATGGCACCAGAGATGATGTGCTAGTTCTTCTATGACGGTCTGCTTCAAACTACTCAATTCATGGTGGAAAGTTCGGCGGGAGGAAACATTACAGTCAAGATAGCGGAGGAGATGAATGAGATTTTTGAGGATATGATGATGGAGCTACAAGAATTGAAGATGAACCGAACCCCATCACCATATGTTCAGCAAGCTGCACCGAAGTCATGCAGAATATATGGCGATTATGGCCACGTGGTGGAAGAATGCCAACGAATGGTGGAGATGACGGTCAAAGGCGAAGCGGAAATCTATGTCGTACAAGGATTCATGCCTCAGCCACCCCCTCAGTAAAATACATGCAGGAATTAACAAAACACGGGGTGGAAACCATAATTTCAAGGGCAAGGAGCGCATAATTTCCAAAATTGAAGACCTCAGGCTCCAAATTTCAAACCTCAGTATCAGCATCAGTCGCAGCCTTATTTCTCACCACAGCCGCAACAACAATTTTTTCCACCACAGCAACAACAGTTCTATCCACCATCGATGCAGCAACACCCACATCAACCTGTTCCTTCCCAGAGATCACCTATTGAGGACAGTTTAGCTGCATTCATGCAAGAGAGCTAGAAGGCTCGAAAGGCTCAAGACGCCACAATTAAGTGTCTCTAGACAGTTGGCGCTGTTAACCAGTTGCAGCAAAACCAGCAGACGAGTAAAATTTTGAGACAAGGTTAACAACCCCATCAAGTGCAAACTATGTCCATCCTTAAGAGTGGAAAAGTGGTGGATAACAAGATGGAGATGCGGCACAAAATCAAATTGACAAGGAGGATGGACCACCACCTAACGTAGAGAAAAAGCAGTCTGACAAAGAGCTCCATAAGGCGGTCAATCCATATATCCCGCCTATTCCTTATCCCAGCAAGTTATGGAGTGTTAAAAGCCACCAACAGTTCGCAGACTTATATAAGATGCTTTCCAATGTCACTGTCACCGTCCCCCTCCTCAAAATGATAAAGAATATCCCCTCCTATGTCAAGTTCTTCAAAGAGATGATCTCAAAGAAAAAGAAATTCGACGATCAAGAGTTGGTGACAGTCTCTGAACTGGCGAGCTCAATCATGCAACATCATTTACCTCCTAAATAGCGCTGTCCAGGTAGCTTCATTATCGATAACACTTTAGGCAATGGTAAGGCAGCATCTGGCATGCTACACTTGGGAGTTGGAATCAATCTTATGCCCTATTATATTTTTAAACAATTAGGATTAGGTAAATTGAAACCCACTCGCATGTGCGTACAATTAGCGGATATATCTGTGAGACATCATAGAGGCATAATCGAAGATGTTCTTGTTAAAATAGGTGGATTAATTGGTCATGTTGATTTTGTTGTCCTTGAGATATGAGATGTGCGTAAGAATGGTATTGAGCATACTCTACTTCTTGGAAGACCTTTTATGGTTACCACGAATACTATTAGTGATGTTAAAAATTGTGCCATTAAAATGTCTGTCCATGATGAGGAAGTATCTTTTTCTGCGCACCGGAGTCACATCACACATTCTGCCGATTTTATTGATACTTGTTGTTATATAGATGCTACTAATTCTTTGGTTGAGAATTCTATTTTGTAGGATTTTAGTAGTAAGGAAGTCGCTCAAAGAGAGGACAAGAACACGCAAAAAGGGATTGGACAAGTAGCATTTTTAAAAAGCGAATGAGAGTCGATGAGAGGCCAACTCAGCGACTGCGGGACTTCAGCGCCCATGGAGAAGAAAGCGTGGAAGATCGCTGTGAGGCCTGGTCAGTGACCGCTGACTCCTCAGCGGCCGCTGACCGTGCACTAGCGATCGCTGACTTCACAACGGCCGCTGACTCCACTTCTCGATCCACCTCTTCACTTAACTACGCGGAGGCCCTCATGCGCCCAAACACCGGACCTAAAATACGTCTCAAAAAGATCACATCCCAAAGGATCGACTCACTCATTATCAGAAAAATTCCACCATCAAGGAGTGATGCATCACGTTCTAAAAAGGGGAAGATGTCATTTCGAGTAAATTGGCATTGAGTAAAAACATACATTGAAAAAGACTCCATGCCCGAAGTTGTGGAGTCAACCCCCAATTTTGATACTCCTGATTAATTGAGCTTTCTCGTCAAGCTAGTGATGTAAAAGAAGTGCTTCGTGGGAGGCAACCTACACTATTTCCCATTTATTGTTTTCTTTCCTTTCGTGTGAGTTTTCTTGTTGTTAGTCTCGTTTGTCACTCTGAATACAGCACTTCAGGGAAGTGCTGTCTTTCTTATTCGTACTATATATTTCTTAACTTTCTGCAATGAGGGAATTGTTCTATCTTTGTATGGGGGAGGGGTGTCTTTTTAGTGCATGCATTCGTCATTTTATTTTAGTGTCTTGTTTATGCAAAATCTTGATTGTTTTAGAGCTACTTTATCTTGATATCTTGTGGTTGAATCGAGTCGTGGCATGTGCTTGAGATATGATATGATTTTAAAGCCTTGATTGATTTGACTTGATGCTTAATCTTAGAATGATCGAGATAGTGATGCATGATGATATAAATTGATTGATTAGACTGGGTAGTTGTTTATTACCAATTGTTGCGTATCCATGTTTTGTAATGAGAATTGTTTGGAACCCCTCACAAATTTTAGTTTTGATGAAGTTCTTTTGAAACACACGTAGATTTATTTTGTCTTGCTTGACAGACCAGCGTGCTCAAAATGTAACAGGGAGATCACTTTGTTAGAAGTGAACCTGATAGGGATCAAGCATGTTTTACTTAGAATAGGTTAGCTGATGACTGCAATGTAAAGGATTCAAATACTTTAGTATTTTGTCATATTAGAAAACATCTCTTAGATAGTCTTCTGGAAAATTCGAAGCAAACCAGCTAACCAGAATCAAGCAGATAACCTGATGAAGGTCACTCAACCTGGACAAAACCTGGTTTTACCCAGCTGTTGCAAACAACTTTTGGAGCAATTTTGGACCAGATCACCATGCTGGCAGAGGACCTCACCTGCTTAACTAGACCAGCTTGGAAAAGTGAACCTGTCCCTTACAGATCACTGTGTTCTTTACTTTACACATTTTATTTTTCAGTTGTTTATTCACTGACCCAACACTTGGATTCATACTTGCATTGATTTAATCAATCTCTAATATATTTGGCTAAGTGTGATAAAGGTTTTCTAATAAGAGCAACATATTTAATCTACCATTTTCTGCACGTTACACTTTGATAGATAACAAGATCACTCTTGCTATCTGCCTTGTGTAATTCACGAGAGTCATTATCTGGAAAGATCACCTCTCAATATTGTAGTGAACCTGGACTTTTAATCTCAGCAATCTCTCTTTGAGAAAGCTGAAACTCTCTAGTAAATTTGACAAACAAACTGAAAAAGTTTGTATTTGGTGTATTCCCACCCCACCCCCGCCCCCCATACACCAAATCTTTCACTTTCGGGACCGAAAGTGGTATCAGAGCAATGGTTCAACTGACCATTGTTTCTGTTTCACAGGGTTAACACTTGCGTGGTCAACTTGAATAGATCTAGTAAAACCTATTTTCATTCATGTGCATTTTATCTGTCATTATGGAATCTTCTTTTATTAGAGCTTGCGAGGAATTCTCTATCCAAGGATACAAAGAATAGAGTTTTAGAATCAACACTTGATTGAAAGCTCACCACTCTCTGATGTGGAAAGTAATAGAAGAAGGTCCACTGACAATACATGAAGAAAAGACTCGCATCACATAAACTGGAGTTGTAAAAGAACAAGTTCTTAAAGATCCCAAAAAATACACTTCTAAAGAACGACGTGAAGCAAACCTAGATGATTTTGCTAAAGGAATTATTTCCAGCACAGTCAAAGGAGTTCGCCTGGATTTTTGGATACTACTAAAGAGATGTTGGAAGCACTATGCAAACTCAACCTTGGTTCGGAAGCCATGATCGAAAACAAGCTTTCGATGGCCTGCAACAAATTTGATGATTTCAAGATGAGACCTGGAGAGACCATTGATCAAATGAAAAACAGGTTCATTGAAATTCTACTGGAGGTATCTGCTTTCAAGAAATATAAGTATACACAGAGAGAGAAGAATCTCAAAGTCACAAAAGCACTGCCACCTAGCTCGTAAATATATCCAACTATGCAACCACTAAGAGCTGATTTCAACATCCTCACTACTGAAGCAATGTTTGATCATCTAGCTGGACATGAGTGTGATATAAAGAGAATTCATGGATCAGATCACTCATCTAGCATGAAGAGTGTAAACAACTTCATGAAAGAAAATGAGGTAGCTTTTAAAGCAAAAATCACAGCTGAAGAACCAGTTGCACCTGTTGTACCAGAAGAGAGTTCTTATGATTGTAAAAAGAATAGATAAAATGGAGACCAGATCGAGGAAGTATCTTAGGTTCTACAAAGATAACAAGAATAAGTACCAGAAGAGTAGAGACCAAGATCGATCTGATAGCAAACTTGAGGTAAGAAGCTCTAACAAATCTGTTAATTCTACTGACTATACTTGCTATGGTTGTAGCAGACAGGTCACTTCAAGATCGATTATCCCAACCTATCCAAAGCTCAGCGCAAAGCTATTCTAGCAAAAGAAGACACAAGCAACTCAAGTCATTTCTCAGAAAGCTCATCAAAGAATGATGAAGCATTCTATGCACATGATTAAGAAGAAGATTGAGATGAATGCTACATGGGAATCGACAATGGACTTGATCAGAATGAGGGAAACTACATGATTCTACTTCATCTAACAAACCTGTATATGATTCCTGTAATGAAGATGAAGCTGAAGTCTTTGGGAAGAGATCAATGAGATGCTCAAGAGCTACAAGAGTTTGAAGAAGCTGTTTCAAGATGTCATCAAGGAGAATGACAAGCTGAATGAAGTAGTGAAAGTACTCCAGTGAAGCCAACACTAAGTTTTTTTGCAAAAGTGAATGATCTTGAAGGATAGATCAAGACAAAGGATAAAGAGATCTACTCACTCAATTCAAAAGTCAAGGACTTGATAACCAGAAAGGAAGTAGTAGAAGAGAAACTACAGAAAATGAGGGAGAACATGAGCAAGATCAACAAGAACAGCGAACGTGTCAATATGATAATGGAGATGCAGAATAAAAACAAATCAAAGGCTGGCTAAAGTTACACTGGAGAATCAGGTTCAACCAAGTTCGTAGTTGAAAGACAAAAGATACCAGATCAAGTTGTCAATCTGAAAAATGGGAAGAATCAACCCTAGAAGATGTTGGTGAAGGAAGCAGGAGACAAACAGTATTACCAGATCAAAGGTAAACCTACTCGTTATGTTAGAAAAGATAGGAACCAGAATCAGAAGGCTCCTACTAGAACACCATCAACCAGGAAGAACAAGATCAACATGAATAATGTTGATAGAAATCATTCATCTGTCTACAAAGCCATCTCAAGAACAGATGACTTAGGGAGACAGATCACTTGCTATATTTGTGTTCCAAATACCAAGTGGATTTGGTTTCCAAAAGGAACATTTGCTACCAACCAAGCACCCAATCATTGAAAGGGTTGCTAAGTCTACGTAATTGCAGGATGGGAGAAATGCAAGAAGGAGTCAAGAACCTGCTATCAGACTATGTAGAGAGACAAGGTCCACAGGTAACATGTGGTTGTAACTCAAAAGGTTATACCAGAGGATATGGTAATGTTAAAATTTGCAAGACCACTATTTCTAATGTTTCTTATATTGAAGGTCTTAGTCATAACTTATTTTGTGTTAGTCAATTTTTTTCTAATGGTAATCAGAATGTTTTTTATGCTAACAAGTGTTTCGTGAAGAATCAGGAAAGAGATGAAATTGTTCTTACCGGAAAATTGCAGGACATATTATACATTGTGCAATGGACAAACCAGATCGAGACATGTTTAGTTACTAAGACTATCTTGGAGACAAGCTGGTTATTGCACAAGCGACTTAGCCATCTGAATTTCAAGTCTATCAACAAGATTGCAAGAGAAAAACTAGTCGAAGGATTACCAGATCAAGTATATGATAAAGATCATATCTTTGAAGCATGTCAAGCTGGAAAACAGACCAATTCATCATTCTCCAACAAATCAGCTCACTCATCTACCAGAATATTGGAGCTATTACATCTAGACTTATTTGGCCCAGTAATGCCATTAAGTATCAACAGTAGAAAGTATACACTATTCATTATTGATGGTTATTCAAGATTTACGTGGGTGATCTTTTTGTGTAAAAAAAAAGAAACGTTGGAAAAGCTACCTGATTTCCTCAACAAGATCACTCGACAAAAGGAAACCACCATCATGACTATCAGAATAGATCGTGGTACTGAGTTTCTAAACCAGAAGATTGAAGGATATTGCAACCATATGAGGATTATTCATCAAACATACCCCGCAGGAACGCCCCAAAAGAATGGAGTTGTTGAAAGGCGGAACAAATCACTTAAAGAAGTAGCACGTACCATGCTTAATGAGACGAACTTGCCAAATTACACACACAGAACAAATCGAGTATCACTCCCACACATGAAAAAACTCCATATGAGATCTGGAACAACCGAAAGCTAATGATTAAATATTTTTGTGCGTTTGGTTACACGTGTTACTGTTGGTCCCGAAACAACAAGGTTTGGTGTTTTTTTTTTTTTTTGGGGGGGGGGGGGGAATACACCAAAAACAAACTTTTCAATTTACATGACTATATAGATAGAGAGATTAAGCTTTCTCGAAAGGAGATTGCTAAGTTTGACAGACCAGATCGCTGACAAAGTTCATTATCAGATCGTTAAGTGATCTGTCTAGACATATTCTCTCTCGTGAATTACACTAGGCAAATAGCAAGAGTGATCTTGTTATCTAACAGAGTGTAGTGTGCGAAATATAGTGGATTTAGTGTGTTGAACTTATTAGAAAACCTTGATAAACATTTAGCCAAATATATTAAGAGATTAATTAAATTAATACAAGTTTGAATCCAAGTGCTGAGTTAGTGAATAAATAACTGAAAATAGAATGCGTAAAGTAACGAATACAGTTGTTTTTACATGGTTCGAGAACCCCCCTACGTCCACGGTCCAATTAAAACTAGATCGGATATCCACTACTTAGGATACTCTCTTCTTTATACTAGCTGAGAACGAGCCACAAGTTCCAATCAAAACTAGAAAGAAACTTGTGCACGAATATGGGTCTTGTCCCTTACAACTTGCAGATAAATTTGCTACAAGGTACCTTCACGTTAATCCACTCGAAAACTACTAGCTAACGAAGATATTTTCCTCATTCTTCTCAATAAGATAGACTTGAACACAATCTGAATTGTGAAATCTTCTCGTAGAATGATTCAAATGGTAGAGTAGATTTCTTGGTAGAGTTTCAGTTTGCTTGTAAGATCATAAGTGCTCCTCCAGATGTTGTTCGAAGCTTTTTATAGGTGCATAATTCGAAATTCCAACCGTTTTGTTTGATTGGTGTGGCATAAATGTTGATTGCCAATCAAAGATGTGAATCTCTGATTTGATCCTCTTGCCTTGTAGAAATTGTTGACTGAATCTCTCTTGATATGCAAAGCAGATGGCTAATTGATCTCTTTCCTTTCTTTGAGCTTCGAATGATTCACCTTCCTTCTTGATCTCTGTTTTGATTAATTTTCCTTCTACGTGAGATCTGATGACGTGCCATAAGGATAAGATTCTCTCTAAGTACATTTTTATGACACTTTTCTTACGAGATAACTTAGATAAAATATCAGATGACTAGGTGAAATCTGCTTTTGACCAGATCAGGTTTACTTTGTAGCAAGGTGGTCTGGTCCAAAGTTGTTCCAAAAGTTGATGTCATGAACTGGGTGAAATCTGCTTTTGACCAGATTGAGTGACCTTCATCAGGTGATTTGCTTGCTTCAGGTGAGCTGGTCTGCTTTGAAGATCCAGATGACTTCATATAGGACAGAATAATTAAAATTATTTAAGTCATTTACAATTAGTCATCAGCTAACCTGGTCTAAAATAAAGCAGTCTTGCTCTTTATCAGATTCATTTAATATCATAGTGATCTGTTACATGTTGAGCAGGATAAGTCTAACAAACAGAACATGAAATAAATCTAAGTATGTTTCAAAAGAACATCATAAAAAATAAATTTTGCGAAGGGTTCCCAACTGTTACATTCATAATAATAGGAAAACTCAATTGAAAACCTTTGATAGCAAAGTTGACCCTGGAATATTTTTGTAGGATATTCTGGTGGTAGCAAAGCTTATAGGGTTTACAATAAGAAGACTCATATTGTGGAAGTAACACCTCATGTTATTTTTGTTGAATCTATTCTTTAATACAGGAAACCAGGTGAAGAACAGACTCGCAATCAGATCACTACTAGAAGATCATGAGATATACTACTTGAAGATGTTCTGATCTGGAGTCCACTCACAGATGAAGAGATAGATGTTAAAATTATAGCTGAAACAAGCACACAGCAAGTGGGAACAACTCACATTGAGCATGATCAAGACATACCAGTTCAAAAAATTAGTGAACCTGCTCAAAGTTAACCTGATGATTCTAGAGAGATCAACAACAGCTCAAATATGAACCAGGAGATAGAAGATGAAAATTCGTTGCAAGCAACTTCAACAGCACAACTAGAGTTTGAGGAACCAACAGAAGAGGAGATGTCTAGGCGCAGAAAGTGGATTTAAGATCACCATCCACCAGAGCAGATTGTTGGGAACCCATCAGATCGTGTGAAGACCAGAAGGATGCATGGAGAGAGCACATTATTAAGTTACTACCTATCTCATGTTGAACTAGCTGATGCATATGAAGCACTACAAGATGCAGATTGGATAGTTTATATGCAAGAGGAACTTAATGAATTCAAGAGAACCAAGTATGGTATTTAGTAGACTGACCTAAACACCAGGGAGTAATAGGTGTTAAATGGGTATTCAAGAACAAGCGAGATGAGAATGACAAATTTGTAAGGAACAAAGCCATATTAGTTGCCAGAGGATATAGTCAACAAGAGGGCATAGACTTCGATGAGACATTTGCACCAGTTTTCAGATTGAAAGCCATCAGATTGTTCTTGGCATATGCAACATATAAGAGATTCAAAGTGTACCAGATGGATGTCAAGAGCCCTTCTTAAATGGTATTCTGGAAGAAGAAGTATATGTAGAGCAGCCACCTGGGTTTGAAGAAGAAAATCCAGATCAGATAGTCTACAGATTAGCTAAGGCAGTTTATGGGTTGAAGCAAGCTCCAAGAGTTTGATATGAGACATTGTCAACCTTTCTGCTGGAGTCAGGCTATCGGCAAGACTCAGTTGACAAGACACTATTCATCATCAAAGTCAAAGAGCATATCCTTTTAGTATAAATCTACGTTGATGATATCATTTTTGGATCTCAATCTAGCTATCTATGTGATAAATTTGCTGATCTAATGAAAAATAAGTATCAAATGTCCATGATGGGCGAAATGAATTTCTTTTTAGGTTTACAGGTTAAGCAGCTACCTGATGTTATATTTGTAAACCAAGCAAAGTACATACGGGATCTGATCACCAAGTTTGGAGTTAAAGACAACAAACTTGTCAAGATTTCAATGCAGACCAATGGGAAGATTGATCCAGATCTAGAGGGCAAACCAAAAAACATAACTCAATACAGGGGTATCATAGGCTCACTTTTATATCTAACTGTTAGTCGACCTGACATTACTTTTGTAGTTGAAGTATGTGCAAGATACCAGGCCAACCTCAAGGAGTCTCACACGGAAGCAGCCAAGAAAATACTGTGATATCTCAAAGGAACAACACACATAGGTTTATGGTATCCATGTGATGATAATTTTGAGTTAACAAGTTACTCTGATTCAGATTATGTAGGATGTAAGCTAGATAGGAAGTCAGCTTCTAGAACCTGTCAGTTTCTTGGAAACAAACTGATCTCGTGGTTCTCAAAGAAGCAAACCTCTCTAGCTACATCAACAACAAAAGCAGAGTACATGGCCGCCGGATGCTGTTGTGCACAAATACTTTGGCTCAAACAACAGCTTAAGGATTATGAGATCAACGTGATGGAAATACCTATATTCTGTGACAGCTCAAACGCTAGTGCAATTACACAGAATCCAGTCTTACATACAAGATGTAAACATATGGATGTGTGACATCATTTTATAAGAGATCGTGTGGAAAGGAAGCATATACTGATTGAGAAGATACACACAGAATTACAGCGAACTGATATTCTAACAAAGGCACTACCTGAGGAGAGGTTCAAAATGCTTTGTGGAAAACTAGGACTACTAAGCTTGGATGAAAAAAGCAGATCAAGAGTAAATTGCTAAAAAACAAATCACTCAATAGATCGACAAGATGCAGATCACTAGAACCTGATCACTTTGCAAATCACTAGTAACAGATTGATAGAAAGTATATCACTAGGAAAAAGAAAAACGGATCTCTTAAATGCTAGATCACTTGCAGAACAGATCACCTATTGAGTTAGATCAGATTAGTCATGCCACGTGGAAATTAATTTTTCATAAATATTCCTTAATAAAGGGGGAACTCAGAAATTCGTATTGATTTCAAATTATATTCTGACTTAACCTTAATCCATACTGTTGGGAACCCTACAATGGTATATTAGTTTTAATGATGTTATTCGAAACAACACTTAGTTAAAATATGAATTCTTAAAACCAAGTAATTGATGTTATCTGTTAAGGTACAGCTAAAGTATTGAAGAAGCAGATGGTACAATTTTACTATCTGTATTATTCTTCTCAAGCTGTCCTGGACACATCAATTATGTTCACAAGGGTTTAAACTCATTATAATGATAGCGAGTTATTTTGAACAGATCGAGTTCTCGATATGTTCACAATATTAACAGCTCGCTGTCCCTTGCCTTGTATTGGTTTTTGAAATCTGTTCTAGATTAGATTTTACAAGATCAAAATTGTAAAAGGAAAGTTTGAATTTTCAAACTTACTTATAGTGATCTATCTCTATCTAGCTGTATAGGGAAGTCTTGAAGCGGAACAGCGAGCTGCACTTCTACAGACCGTTAAAGAACAGCGAGACAACGTGATTGTCGATAAAGAACAGCGAGACAACGTGATTGTCTATAAAGAACAGCGAGATACAAATTGTCTATATAGAACAGCAAGACAATGCAAGCAGCTAGAAACAAATATCGTAGGAAACGGTATGCACCTGCTCATCAACAGCTAATGAAACAGCTAGAGCAAATGGAACAGCTAGAATTCATGAAACAAATAATGACTATGGGGCAGCGAGACATATGAACAACAGATCGTAATCTCAAATACGATCTGTTAACTCAAACTTCTCCAAAGGTCAAGATCAAGTACATGTTAATTGGGAATCAAACCAATTAACAAAGTGTGGACAGCTCGTCTCAAAGATATTGTAGGAAACAATATGCATCTGTGGTAAGACAGCGAGCTGTTATAATCCACACCATACTACGGTGGACTGCCGACATACCTAAATTTGTCTCAAGTCAACCACTCCGTGTATTGTCACATCAACAACATACTTTAAGGAATGAAGTACAAGGATATCAAAATTCCAGTACGGTGAATCATTCCCAGTATGGCAATATATTGGGAAATCTCGTGAAAGGTGGTAACCACTCTCATTTTGACAGCGCGTGCTTCAACAACACTGCCATGCATTTAATGCAGTCATTAATGCGATGAAGAAGGACATATTCTTCTCCAACGGATAGTTTTCTTCAAAGAGGCTATATATACCACCTTCACCTCCAGGAACGAGTACGAGAATTCACGATTACAAAGCTCAAACTCTGCTCAAATATCTTCAAATATTCAAAGCT
>JAPKLX010000271.1:118592-172446 GCA_026898415.1 Leonotis leonurus
ATAGACTACGGTTTTTAAAAACCGTAGTGTATGTATTAAAATTACACACACATAGACTACGGTTTTTAAAAAAACCGTAGTCTATGTATGAAAATACACGCACATAGACTACAGTTTTTTAAAAACCGTAGTTTATTATTTACATACACAACGGATTTTTTATAAAGCGTAGTCTTTAACAAAAAAAACGCACATACACTACGGTAGATGAAAAAACCGTAGTGTATGCACCGTAGTGTATGATAAAATTTGTACTAGTGAATACATCAACGATATGGAGAAAGTCTTGAAGAAGAGGATCAAAGACTTCTCAAAGGATTTAACCAAGACATTGGATAATGATCGAGATGCAGCTGTCACTGCAGATGAGAAGGTTGACCAGCGATTGGAGAGCATAAGTAAGAAATTTGAAGGCATACACAAGCTTATCATTGACCATGAAGAGAAGGAGAAGGATTTGATCAATGAAGCTGTCAAATAGAGCACTACATCTCTGACAGCTGAGATCACTAAGTCTACAACAAGAGAGCTACTACACTCACAACTAGCTACGTTTGAAACAGATCGCTTCTTAGAGATACTGGAGAAGAACTTGCCCCAAGCCTTGACTAATCTTGAGTTTCCTACACTAAATGAGATTAACCATCTGGTCAAAAGGCTTGATGAAGCTGAAAAGCTTCAGAGCACATACGACAAAACATTGAGCACAATGAACAGTCGTCTAGAAAATAAACTCAGTGCAACAAACCAGGACATCACATTTTTATTCAATTACAAAGAGGATGTAGAGAAGAAACAAGAGGAGATGTAGGCAGAGATCGACTCCCTTCACACACTCGTCAAATCCTTATTTGATAATGTCGAAAAGGGGAAAGGGCTATCATGATAAGGAGGAAAAGGAGGAGACAAGGACGATGCAGGAGGTATGGGTAAGGAGCCAGCACAGAAACAACCAGAGAGGAGACAAACCACTACACCCAGAACAGATCCAGCTCCTCAACCAAAATTGTAGCAGAGACTAGATAAAGGCAAGAAGCCTATGTCTGGAAAAGATGAAGGCGACCAGATCGCGGATCTCATGTCGGAGTGTATCTGGATCAAGCCTGTGATCACATTTTCAGGCCACAATTTTACAAAGAGAAGGCATTGAAGGAACAGAGAGAGACAGAAAGAGCAAAGAGGGAGAAAGCGTATCTGACACCTTTCTCGCCACCCAAATCAGATCAAGCAACACCACCTGCTCAGCCTGCAGCACAACCAACAAAGAAGAAGACTCCATTAAAGTCATGGTCCCTATTCTTACAGAAGAAGACACCCAGAGATGCATGGGTAGCAGCAGAAGACCAGAATGAATGGGAGCTAATCAAGACAAGGTTTATTTTTAACTGATATTTTCTGAAAGAACCCTTATACTCAGAGCAGCCAGCTGATGAAGATTTCCAGAGATATCTGGATGATTATAAGGAGAAAGAGTTTATTCAGAGAGTGAAAGCAACAACCCAGAGAGCGAAAGTGCAGATCAAGGCACCAACCAGGGAGTATATGCAGTGCCCTCTGATTCTAGGGAGCATTATGCCTGACAAGACTTATATCTTAAATTGCATCAACCTGATAGCTAAAGCAAAGACCTACAAGATTAACAACCACAACCCAAACTACGCCAGAGTTAGAGATGGGAAATACGAGAGTGTCCAAATGACCTCAGATGCCCATAAGAACAAAATGCAGGAAGCAAAACAATCCAAGGGTAGCAGATGGTTTGCATGATAATTTCTTTCTACTATATGTTGTATTTTCATTATGATGCTCTGGACAATTTTGTAACCTCTACTTGATCTTATCTAATATATATATGTGATTGACGGGTTATCTGATCACAATCACTTGTTGTCCTTAACTCATCTATTGCTTTTATTCGTTATAAATTATAACAATACTTAATCCTTCTGGTAACTTAAACCAAATAGCTCTTATTGCTTTACTTAGCGTTACACTGTAAAGTGTGGTTTCGACATCATCAAAAAGGGGAAAATTATTGGGAACACCTCACAAAATTTAGTTTTGATTATGTTCTTTCGAAATACACTTAGATTTATTTTGTCTTTCTTGATAGACCAACTTGCTCAAAATGTAATAGGGAGATTACTTTGTTAGAAGTGAACCTGATAGGGAGCAAGCGTGTTTTACTTAGAATAGGTTAGCTGATGAGGACAATGTAAAGGACTCAAATACTTTAAGTATTTTATCCTATAGGAAGACATCTGGTTAGATAGTCTTCTGGAAAATTTGAAGCAGACCAGCTAACCAGAATCAAGCAGATAACATGATGAAGGTCCCTCAACCTGGTTTTACCCAGCTGTTGCAAACAACTTTTGGAGCAACTTTGGACCAGATCACCATGCTAGCAGAGGACCTCACCTGCTTAACTAGACCAGCTTAGAAAAGTGAACCTGTCCCTTACAGATCACTGAGATGGAGACTTGGTGAAATTCCAGATATACAATAAGTCATCTGATATTTTCTCTAAAGTCATCTGGGTATAAAATGCGTCACTCGATGTACTTAGAGAGAATTCCATTTTTTGTGCCACATCATCATATCTCCCACGATAGAAAGATAATCAACCAGAGATCAAAGAAGGAAAGATGAATCAATCGAAGCTAGAAGAAGGAAAGAGATCAATCAACTATCTGCTTTCCATAATCAAGATATTCAGTCAACCTTCCCTACAAGGCAAGAGGATCAAATCAAGGATTCATATCTTTGATTGGCAATCAGTATTTAATGCACGCCAATCAATCTCAACGGTCAGAATTTCAAATTTTGCACTTATAAACGCTTCGAACAACATCTGGAGGAGAACTAACGAACTCACGCGCAAACTTACAAGCTAAAACTCTGCCAAGAAATCTACTCAACCATTGAAGCATTCAACGAGGAGATTTTATATTCTAGATAGTGTTCAAATTAAGTCATTCGTGATCGATATCACACCAACCTCAATTCAAGTTTGTCTTATCGAGAAGAAGAATGAAGATATCTTTGCTTGCTAGTAGTTTTCTAGTGGATTAACGTGAAGGTATTTTGTATTAGATTTATCTGCAAGTTGTAAGGGATACGACCCTATTCGTGCACAAATTTCATTCTAGTTTTGATTGGAACTTGTGGCTCGTTCTTAGTGAGTATAAAGAAGAGAGAATAATAATAGTGGATAACCAATCAAGTTTCGATTGGACCGTGGATGTAGGGGGTTTCCCGAACCACGTAAAAACAATTGTGTTCTTTACTTTATGCATTTTATTTTTCAGTTGTTTATTCACTAACCCATCACTTGCATTCAAACTTGCATTGATTTAATCAATCTCTAATATATTTGGCTAAGTGTTATAAAGGTTTTCTAATACGGGCAACAGATTTAATCCACCATTTTCTGCACGCTACACTTTGATAGATAACAAGATCACTCTGCCTTGTGTAATTCACGAGAGTCATTATCTGGAAAGATCACCTCTCAATATGGTAGTGAACCTGGTAGTGAACTTGGTCTTTCAATCTTAGCAATCTCTCTTTAAGAAAGCTGATACTCTCTAGTAAATTCTGACAAGCAAACTGAAAAAGTTTGTATTTGGAGTATTCCCCCCCCCCCCCCCCTACACCAAACCTTGCTTTTTCGCGACCAACAAGAATTGAGCTTGTCAAGAGGTCTCTACTCCTATGGGAACCGTGAGCACGAGAAACTGCGTGAGGATACATTAGGTAACCCCTAATTGTTCACACCTAACGACAATGTCCGTATAACTTGACATTGTTCTAAATTGCCTTTTTGAGTTCGTTAAAAATAGGAATACATAAGGATTCTACCCTGCTCTCTTAATCAATAATTCAAAATTATAAAAGAGATGGGTATGGGAAACCACACCGGAAAAACCCGAACATTCGGAGTACACACTCGGTGAACATTTTCCTTAATATTTATCATATTGAAAAGAAAAGAAAAGAGATAGATACGCCAATAAAGTTATGGATAAAAACTCTTTCCGATTATGTGATCTCGATGTTACTTTGTGCATCATTGTTTTGTGTTGTTAGAATTGATGAGTATCTAGTCTAAGTTGACTATTTGCTTCTATGATCTCTGTGTGACGTTACGTGATGATAAGAAGATTTATTTTGGAACGATGTGAAGTTTTTGAGAGGAATGGATGTTGTGTTATATATTTCCTATGGATATTTTAGACTAAGTTATGCTTGAGGACGAGCAAGATTTTGTGTGCGGAGGGGTTGTTTAACTTCTTTTTGGTCGTCTAATCTCGTATTTTCTGTGTCTTTATTCTTGTTCTTTTCCCTTTTTGCATGTTGTTTTGGGTTCAATTTATATTTCATTTTACGTTTCAGGATCACGAGGCTAGACAGGTGTTAAAGTTGGAAACGGGACGAGAAAAGATTGAGATATAACGAGAGGATGAAGACTAGAGCCGAGAGCACTAGTCAGCGGTCGCGTAGCCCTAAGAGGCCACTGACTAGGCATTGTTGCCCCAACCGAGCTACGGTTGAGCCAAGCGCCCGAGCGAGCATGCGCCGGGGCTATCGACTGCTGACCCCAGTGGCTGACTCGGGCCAAAGACAACAACCTCGGCGGGTCACTGATTGTGAGCGTGGGGAGCGTGGAACAACCTTGTCAGCGGTCGCTAACATGTAAGCGGCCGCTGACCTCCCTCTTCGTCTATAAATACTCGACGTTTTTCTCATTCGAGGACGATTGTTTTCCAGACGTTTTTTGAGATTCTCTTTTAGAAGTTTTTGCACTTATATTTCGAGCACTTCTTGACCTATTATTCTAGGTTCGAGACTTTATAATTCTAGTTAATCATTTTGAGTTTAGTAATCAATTCCGAAGGATAGTTGATTGCAACATTCTAGTTCGTTGTTCTTTTCCGTTTATTGTTGTGGATTCAAGTTCGTTCCATTGTATTAATCAAGTTTCTTCCGTTTATTATTCCGGGTTCGTTTTATTATTAAGGTAGTCTATTTTTTTATGCTCTCGTGTTTCTATTTCGTTTATTTATTCCACTTTCTTTTTTATCTTAAATTCCAAAGTACTTTCTACGTTCTTTTCAATTATGTGTTCCAAGTTACTTGCATTCTTTTCAATTCGCGTCTCGTTTTCTTAGTTAGATAATTCGTTTCTCCATTTATTTTCATTAGTTTAGGATTTACGTTCTTTCGTTTATTCCGTGCCTAGTTTTAAAACCTTCAAACATTCTTTTACTTTCTTTCGTTTGTGAACAAAGAGTTAAATTTCCATGCTAAGCCTTCCTTGAGAATACGACTTGGATTGACTTATCATTGCTAGACGACTCAAAACAATTTTAGTCGAACATTGAACAAGAAATCAAAACAAGTTCTAGAAATAAGAATGCATGTATGACAAATTCTCAATAAAAAAGAATAAACTACATATATGAGAGTTAAAAGATCAATTTCTCACTAGGTTTTGTTCAAAATGTTCAAAGGATCGAGATCAACTTCTAAAGCTTGAATTGCACAAATAGCTTAATTATAACATAAAGCACATAAGCATATAATATGAAATTATTATTAATCGTCTTCCATGTCTCACCTAATTATTAATAGTATGTAAAACACTCAAATTTACAATAAATACAAAGATGACTCTTTTAACTCTAGACACAATCAAAATAATATAAAACAAACAAAGATAGAAACTAAAATAGAAAAAAAAAAATACACATATCATATCCCCCTCCCCACAACTTGTTTTAGAACATTAAGTTCAAAATTAACATTGGAGGAAAAAGTATATATGAAATGTGTATTATTAAGATGAAAATGAAGAAAAAAATACAAATAACATTGGGTTAAACTCACAACAAGTGCTTAATTTATCATCTAAAGCTACACTGTAACTCACTACATCATGGAACGTGGAAAACACCTGCCCTTTGGGTAACGATGTGACTTGTCGGACGGTTCTTATCCACCACAAATGTATGTTTTCACTAGGGTTGGAAGTATTTTTTTAATGTATTTTTCTTTTGCTTATTTGATTTCTCATCTCATGTGTAGCATTTTGCATCAGGATCACCATATTCTCGCTCTCAAAATAAATGGTGCCTTCTCCTTCTTGTACATCAATTAGTGCTTGTTCGGTGGCTAAAAACAATCGTCCTAGGATTAATCGAACATTTGGATCATCCTTCCCATTTAGAACAAAAAAAAGATGTTGGGAATATAATGTCCTCCACTTTTACGAGCACATTCTTAATGATCCCCCATGGAGTAACAATCAAAACCATCGGCCAACTAAATAGTTATCTCAGTGCACTGAAGATTACCAATACTCAACTAGTTGAGCATAGATACATGCATCACATTAACGCTCTCTAAATCTTTCGTCCTCCAATATCACATGTAAAATTGAAGCTTTCCGAATCTCCTTATTTAACTGGAAATTTTCTCTGTAATGCCACACTGCATTCCTCAGGTAGCTTGATAGTTCTGAACATATGCAGTTTCTTTTTTTTATGACACCTTCTTTCAAATATTTCTCGCATTCCTATAAGTCCTCAAGGCGTCAAGAAGTGTAATATTTCATCGAGTTTACCTTTAGTGAAATATTGAGGAAAATATGCTTTAGGAGGCATCACTTGATTAGATGGTTCGGGATCCTTTTATGCGAAATTGACACATTATGTGTAATGTTAGTGAGTGGAGTAGTGTGAGCATCCACACTAGAGTGAGCTTCATAAGATTTCCCTTCTTTCACATGAATAACATAACTGTACTCCTCTGGATTGAACTTTGTATTTTTTGGAAATTAACAAGCTCGGCTTGTGTTGAGCTATATCTTGATTCGTGATTTAGCCAACATGTTTATCTGCTTTCCCATTGTTGCAACTGTTGTTTCTAACATTTTATTCATCCCAACGTCTGATTACTGAATTATTTTGTTGGATCATCTTTTGTTGCATCATCTCTTCTAATGATGGATTTCTCGATTTCTGAATGACTCCATTTTGAACTATGAATCCTGATGGAGGCTGTAGAGCATTGTTCAAATTGGATTATGAGAAATTTGGATGGTACCTGTAGTTCGGCTACAGGATGGGTTTCCTCCTTGAAATACTCTCGGTCGGTAGGATTGAAAATTTTCTAATTAACATAATTATGGTCCTTGACCCTGTGTGGCAAACATGCATTTTATGCTTTCTCTTAACCTCGACTTCTCTCTTTAGTTGTGTGAACTGATTCAACTAATAGTTGCAACTCATGTGATCGATTGCCTCATGGGACACTAATAGTTTTTTGAGGTCATCTTCTCAATGATTCGTAAATCATTGTACACATCTTGGTCAATTATGCATCCTCTGGCAGTAACATTGTTGATACTTTCAATGTTCTAAGTCATAGCTTGTGTTAGGTTATATCATAAAGGGAATAATCTTTCTTTTAGTCATAGCTGTAGTAGCTTTACTACTTAGAAGCTTTTTCTTTCACAACTCTTTCTGTCATAATGGAAAAAACCTCATGCGGATCTAAGCTCTCGAAAAAACTTCCTTATTCTACTATTGACGCAATAATAGAGCAGAATAGGAGCCAAGCCAATAATAGAGCGCACATCAAAGACTACTCCTCTTTTAATAAGGCAGGGGCCCCTTTCTTAAGAGATTCAGAGATAGAGCAATCCTCACTCGACAGCTCAAAGCTGACCAGTACAAAACCATGTGATCTGTCCTCGTTCACTAGCTTCTACTTGTCTTTTACTGGCTTATTTGTACCCAGCTACATGATGGAACTCTCCTCGGCCAATCGTCACTCGACAACCTAGCCTGGTCCTTGCTTTCCTACCCCACCCTCTACATCACAGGGACCCCTTGGCGGTACTACCTTCCCTATCTATCTCTCTGAAAGACATGGGGGCTGCTTTTTGTGTCTCCAGTCTTGTCTTCCGGTCAGTGATTGAGGTTAATACCTCAGATGTCGCGTTGAGCTTTCGTCTTCAAAGAGCTAATACCCGGATGTGCCCCATTGCAGGGGTTCCAGTGTCTTCCTCATATCGGTAGGTGCTGCAGAAGGACTTTCCTTTCTTGAACAACTGGAGTTTCCTTGGCGACATTAGATTGGTTGTGTACAACAACCCACGATAGAAATGATTGATCTGATGATCTTGGGTGAATGCGTTTTGCAACACTTGCATATGAGACCTTTGAATCATTTCTCAGGCCTTAAATAATAACTCATCCCCCAATTGAGAGAAATACCAGCAAAGATATTCTGAGCTTTGTCATGTCCAAATTTTGAACCAATCATTGGCTTGATTTTGTTGTGAAAATTTGAACCAACGTATTCTGATCGTATCAGGAGGTTAACCATCTTAGATATCAACGAATGTCTCCAAATGACCTACTTTAATGGGACAGATGGAATACTTCATATTTAAGTATAATTTTCATAAATCTAATATATATAATGATATATTAGTTTAATATGTATATTTTGATAACTAGTTTAATAATAATTTGTATAAATTATATATAACATTTTCAAATCTAATAAAAAAAATATAAATTATATGATAATGTCTGTATTTCACATTATTTGAAAAAAAAATAACAAATTTTATAATTTATCACATATGACTATTATAACATATTTTTATCATTAAAACAATTTATATATATATATTTCAATATAAATAAAAAAATTGAGAATTCAATCAAATAGTATATAATCTTCTTATTTATTTATATATCTCATATTAGATTACGTACTATTTCATATTTAAATATAATTTTCATTAATATAATAAATATTAAATAACTATATGTCGACACCTATTTGAGAATTCAATTAAATTGATAATTTTTCGTCGTATATCATTATTAAATAAAGAAATTGAGTTATCTATTAATGGGTGTATGTTTTAAATGTATTTATTTATACTTTACATGTATTTTTATATTAATATAAAAAATTAGTATTCCTAATTATTTGTCATATTAATTAAAGACATAAAAACTTATATTTTTTTGTTTCAACGAATCAATAATTTTGGTTCGATTCGGTATTCGATTCGAAATTGGTAATTCGAATTCGAATACGAATAATTTTTTGATTATTATTATGATATTCGATTTGATATTCATAAATATTCGACTAAAAATATAAATAACATATATATATAAATTAATATTTATATAAATATAAAAACATATCTTTATGTATAACTATTTAAATGTAAAGCGTATTTTATATATTAACAAAATAAATTTTAATTTAATCTTTAATTTTTGTTATAATGAGATTTCAAATCAAATCGAATATTAACAAATCAGATCGAAATTTGAATTTAATAATTTTAAATATTATTATTTATTATATTAAACAAATTAAATATTCGAATCCAATACGAATATTCATAACGTACTTCGAGAAATAATAAATCAAATAATAACGTAATAATTACTAATTAAAAAAATCATATTAATTCCATATAATATTATACATTCTTATTTTCATATAGACATATGATATTTATGTTATATTTTTATTTCTTTATATATATATCATATATTTTATTATATATTACTCCATATTTAAGTATAATTTTCATAAAATGATATATATAGTGATATATTAGTTTGATATGTATATTTTAAAAATTCAGTTAATAATAATTTTTATAACCTTTTCAAATTTAATAAAAATTATAAATTGTGTGAAAATATATAAATTTCATATTATTTGAAAAAATTATCATATTTTATAATTTATCACATATGACTATTATAACATATTTTTATTATGCTAACAATTCACATATATTTTTCAATGTAAATAATATAAATTGAGAATTCAATCAAATAGTAAATTAACTTGATCTTTAATTTTTGTTATAGTGATATTGCAAATCAAATCGAATGTTAGCGACGATAATTGAATTTAATAATTTTAAAATATTATTATTTATTCATAACGAATCGAATACGAATCATTATTTAATATTAAACAATCAATATAATACAAATCGAATATTTCCAATAATTTCACGAATAGAATTATATTCAGTTCGACTGATTTTAAACCGCTGGTTCTTTTAAACTCGTTTTACAAAAAATATATTTTTATAATATTTTATTAATTATAATGTAAGTTTTAGAATTATAAATAATTTATAAAAATAGTGATAGAAAAAATATATTAATGAAAAATTGGTTCACGATTCTGAACATATGAAACCGAAACTGAACCGCTTCCTACACAGTTGCGATTTAGAATTTTAATAATCTTTGACGATTCGATTCTTAGAACCGACAACTAAGATTCTTTTGAACACCTCTAATATTAATGAGTATTGGAATCATTTTTACGTTACTTTAGAATGAATACGAGTTTATAAATTAAATTCAATATTTTTAAAAAAAATATTAAGTTGTTAGTATGAGTCTACTAATAGACACTTGTCTACGAGGATTTAATATTTAAAAGGACCCAAAAAAGAAATTAAAAAAGTACCACTCTAAAATAAGTGAAAAATATATATAATTGATCAATTTCGAACTAGCGACATCATAATAATTAGATAAATTTATTTATTCAACAGTGCTACTAAAGGGATTCAACATGATGTTTTATATGTTAAATTTACTAAACTTCATTTCTTATGGATTAGCAAAAAGATACAATTTATAAGATTTGAAGTAGAGATGTCTTCATTAAATAAAGAAAACTAACAAACTGTGTTACTAAAAAAAATCTTAAAAAAATATTATTGCTATATATAAATAGACAGGGGATAGAAATATATAGAATATTCATTTTGGTATGAACTAAAAATAAATTTGAAATCATCTATATTTTTAATTAATGGATATAACTAATTTATTTTTGCAAAATTTGTAAATAAAACTCTTAAATTACATGATGCATGATTCTTTTAGTCAAATAAATCTTAATAATAATAAATTTAATTTAAAATTATTTTATAATTCTATATTTAATAAATATTAAACTCCACTCTAATCAAAATATAATTTTATATAAAAAATAAAATAAATAATTTTGAATATATTCTATAAAAATATGAAAAAATAACAATTAAAGAAAAGCACCATATTTCTAAATATGAAATATTATAATATAATAAAAATTAAAAAGATAATATATTTAAAAAATAAATAAACATTTATTTATTCGTATTCTTAATTTAAATAATTTAAAAAGTAATTTTTTTTTCACTCTCTAGTTTTTTCTGGCCCACATAAGTCGGCTGCCCCGACACCGCCCCTGTACCCCACAATGGCATAACACACAAAAATTCATCATAATGTATAATAATTATACTTATTTATTTATTTTATTCAATTCCAACAATCATTCATCCTATTCCAACATCCAAATAAGTCTCCCCATATAATTACAAAAATTCTAACCGTCTCAATCTTAATTATAGTGAGGAAACGACAGTGACTTATGTCGAACCAAATTGAGATATGTACAACTCGAAATTTAATATTTCAGAAATAGAGGAAATTAAAAGCATACTATTACTTTAAATGAATCATAGCTCATGGAACCATAGATTTTTGGATTCTCATGCTTCTGCAGAAATAAAAATGCCAAATCTTTTGTGGTAAGATTTTTGGTAATGCAAATTACTCCTATTCATGATGATAATGCGAGGTGCCGGTGGAGAAATTTCATACCTCTCTTCCATTATATTATTAGCTCACCTATTTTGGATTGAATTCTTAAAATGACTTGATTTGGTAACTTAGGTGGTAAATGGGTTATATAGCCATATTTTTAATCTATAACGATAATTATTTTAATAAAATTTATAGTTTATAAAAATATTATATTATACGTAAAATATTTAATTATTCTGATATAACAACGATATGATTCTATAATAAAAATTATAATTTATTTAATATAATAATATATTTTATGTTATATATATATATATATATAAATTATATAAATAATATTCCCTCGTCCCAATAAGCATGACACAAAAATTTTGGGCACAATTATTAAAAATAGTGTCAGAATGATAAATGTGGTAGGGTCCACACCTTTTTAAAGGGATAACTTTTACTATTTTAGGAATATGTCGAGTTTAGTGGAACGTTTAAATAAGAGAATTGTGTCAAGGTTAGTGGGACGGAGGTAATATTATATTAAATAAATAACAAATATATTTATCAAATCAAGTGATCCTCTTAGCAAAATAATTTTAAAATACTATATATACGATATGATATATTTTTATAAATTTTAAATTCTCATTGAAAAGTTATATCAATAAATACTAAAAATATGTGTATGCATTGGATGCATGGACAACATCCATTCTACCTTGAATCGAATATTAAAAAAATTAACTTATAATAATGTAAGTCCTAAATCTTTTTTTCTTCTAGTATTTTTTGCTTGAACTCCTTATTCATAAAGTATTAGCTGGTTATAGTAGGATGATGGTTATATTGAGATAGTGGGAATATTATTTTGCAAATATTACATATTTATAAATATTATAAACATCCATTAGATAAGTATGCTAAACAAAAATTATATAGTTGTTGGTCAAAAAAGAAGCTGGTCTAACTTTAATATCGAAACACTTAGATTGGTGTACAAAATATCGTATATATCAATTATCAATTTTTTAAATTTTCTTGAAAGTTAACAAAGTGTGCAGCTTAATCTGGTATCATACCACAAATTAAACAGGTCACCTGCTCGCATAAGAGAACACTGGATCTGTTTAAAGATTAACTTGACAAAGTCAATTGATTTGTTACCTCAATTGTTGATATGTGAATTAACAGGTTTTGCGAAATATTGGTGGTTAAGTTGTATCTCTTATTGGTGATTATCAATTTTTTTAAATGCACAAACTAATAATGAATATAAAAGATAAGATGTAAATAAAATAAGGGATGAATAATAGAAAGGGTAGAATTCAAAGAACACAATCAATTTTTTACGTAGTTCGAGAAATCTTCTATTAGGTCTTATGTACTCCAAAACATGCTTTATATTTGAGTATTGTAAAATACTTATTTTCACTTCCATTTAATGAGAATAAATATTTGTTTATTGGTTTGTGAATTATTTGTTGTCGCTTATTTATTAAAAACAAGTTCATTTTCTAAATTGTAGACTGTAAGGAAGGTCGATTATCACAGAGTAACACAGTCGAATAATTATAGAATAAAGTTCAAAATCCAGAAAGACTTAAACAATCTTGTCATGAATGATTGCGGTATCATTTTGATGTCTTATGTTGCTCTTAACTGACATAGTGATATTTGTGCATTTATGTTGATGTATAAGTAATTGCATATCAGCATAGTGTGTTTCACTATGAGATAATTCTTTTTCTGCTAATAGCGAAGAACCAAGTGTTCGACTAAAATTGTTTCGAGTCGCTCGCAATCTAACGAGGTCGTCTATCAATAATAAGGCATCCCAAGTCGTATTCTCAAGGAAGACTTAGCAGGGCAATTTAATCTTTTGTCCAATACGAAAGCTAGTAAAAGATTGTTTGAAAGTTTTATAACTAGGCGGAGAAAATAAATTGCGAAAGAAGATAAATTCTAAACTAATAAACGAAGACATAATCGAAAGACATGAAATAAAAGCAAGCTAGAAAAGAACATAAAAAACAAGTTGCGAATTTGAAAAGACGAGTTGCAAAGAGAAAGTAATTGATTCCAATCTAACTAAGACCTAGATTTGAAATCAATATGAAAATTTTTTGAATGTAGAAGTAACTTGGAGTTTGAAATCGAAAAGAACGTAGAATAGATAAACAGAATAGAAACACGAAAGTATAAATAATTAAACGAACTAGATAATAAAAACGAACCCGGAATATAAAACGGAAGCAAACTTGATTCATAAACTGGAATGAAATTGAATCCACAAGGATGAATGGAAAAATAACGAATTTGAATGTTGCAATTGACTATCCTTCGTAATCAAATACTAAAGTTGAAAATGACTAACTAAAAATCATAAATCTTGACCCTAGAATAATGAGTCAAGAGGTACTCCGAATATAAGTGCAAAGAATCATAAAGAAGGTGTCTATCGAATGAGAAAGCGCCGCCTATTTATAGACGTCGAGGAGGGTCAGCGGTCTCTTACAAGTCAGCAACCGCTGAGTTGATCAATTACGGTTTCCACGCGCACACCATCCTGTGAGGTCGTTGGGAGCTGACCGAGTCAGTCGCTGGGGTCAGCGGCCGCTAAGAAGCCAACGGTTGCTGACCCTGGCTCGCACCCTGTCTCGTCCCGAGACACGCACTGCCTAATCAGCTGTCTCTTATGGCTAAGTGACCACTGACTTATGCTCTCGGCTCTCATTTTCATTCTCTCATCATTTCTCGTTCTGTTTTCCACTTTAGCACTTGTTTAAGCTCGTGATCCTAAAACATAAAATGAAACGTAAATTGAGCCTGAAACATCATGCAAAATGGAAAACTACAAGAATAAAGACAAGGAATATATGAGTGTAGACGACCAAAAAGAGGCTAAACAACCCCTCCACACACAAAACCTTGCTTGTCCTCAAGCATAACTTAGTCTAAAATATCCATAATAAAAATCTAACATGACATGCATTTTTAACAAGACTTCAAATCTTTCCCAAATCAATCTTTCCATCATCATGTCACGTTACATAGAGATCATAGAACCAAGTGGTACACTTAGAATAGATACTCATCAATTTGAACAAAACAAAACAATGATGCAAACGGTAACATTAAGATCACATAACCGGCTAAGTTTTTATTTATCTCTTTATTAGCGTATCTTTCTCTTTTTTTTTTCTTTTCAATATGAGTAATATTAAGGAAAATTTTCACCGGGTGTGTACTCCAAATGTTCGGATTTTCCCGGTATGGTTTCCCATACCCATCTTATATATTTGAATTTTTGATTAAGAGAGCGAGGTAGAATCCTTATGTATTCCTATTAAAACGAATTCACAAAGACAATTAGAACAATGACAAGTTATATGGTCATTGTCATGAGGTGTGAATAATTAGGGGTTCCCTAATGTATTCTCATACGATTTTCTGTGCTCATAATTCCTAGAAGAGCAGAGACCTCTCTACAAGTTCAATTTTCATTACAAACATGGATATGAAATAAATGGTACTAAACAACTAGCCAGTCGAATCAGTCAATTTATACCATCATGCATCACTATCTCGATCATTCTACAAAGATTAGGAATTCGGTCATAATGTTCCGCACATTCCTACGTTCATCTACGTTTCATAACACGAATCAAGTCAAATTAATCAAGGCTTTCAAATCATATCATATCGCAAACACATGCCACGACTCGATTCAACCACAAGATATCAAGACAAAGTAGCTTTAAAACAATCAAAGTTTTGCACAAACAAGACATTAAAATAACAAATAAAAGACGAATGCATGCACTTAAAAGGTACCCCCCCCCCCCCCTACAAAGTTAGAGAAATACCCTCATTGCAGAAAGTAAAGAGCTATAGAGTAGAGATAAGAAAGACATCCTTGAAGTGCTACATTC
This sequence comes from Leonotis leonurus, assembly GCA_026898415.1. Taxonomy (NCBI): domain Eukaryota; kingdom Viridiplantae; phylum Streptophyta; class Magnoliopsida; order Lamiales; family Lamiaceae; genus Leonotis; species Leonotis leonurus. Next base: position 134,188 of record JAPKLX010000271.1, read on the forward strand.
GGCGCGAAAATGAACAACCTGAACATTAACTAGAAAACAAAGGTTATCTAATCACACATAAAGCGATAAATGGGAAATATTGTGGGTTGTCTCCCACGAAGCGCTTCTTTTACGTCACTAGCTTGATGAGACAAATCAATCAACCGAGAGTGTAAAAATTGGGGGTTGACTCCACAACTTCGGGCATGGGTTCATTTTCTATATATGGCTTCATTCCATGTCAATTTACTCGAAATGACATCTTCCCCTTTTTGGCATGTGATGCATCACCCTTTGATGGTAGAATTTTTTTGATAATGAGTAGCCTTTGGGATTTGATCTTGCTGAGACATGGCTTAGGTTTGGTGTTTCGGCGCATGAGGGCCTCCGCGTAGGTCAGTGTAGAGGCGGGCCGAGAAGTGGAGTCAGCGGCCGCTATGAAGTCAGCGACCATTGGTTTGGGTGGAAAGCGGGGCACTAGCTCGAGAGCGCTGGGCGTGGGTTGACGCTGGTGCAGGGTCAGCGGCCACTAAGGACTCAGCGGCCGCTGACCAGGTCTCACGGCTTTTTCCTGCGCTACTTAGCCACGGGCGCTGAGGTCCCGCACCCGCTGAGCTTGCCTCTTGTCGATTCTCTCTCGCTCTTCAAAAAATTCTACATGTTCTATCCCTTTTTTCGTGTCTTTCCCTTTCCTTTGAGCAACTTCCTTACTACTAAAATCCTGCAAAGTAGAATTCTCAACCAAAGAATTAGTAATATCTATGTAACAACTATCAATAAAATTAGCGGATGGTGCGGTATGACTTTAATGTGCAAAAAAAGATAAATTTCTAAATCAAGGACATACATTTTAATGGTACTCTTTCTAACATCAATAATAGTATTCGTTGTAGCCATAAAAGATCATCCTAGAAGAAGTGTATGCTCTACACCATTCTCACGCACATCTTCTATATCAAGTACGACAAAATCCACATGAGCAATTAATCCATCAAGTTTTACAAGGACACATTCGATTATGCCTCTTGGGCGTCTCACAGATCTATCTGCTAATTGTACGCACATGCAAGTGGGTTTCAGTTTACCTAATTCTAATTGTTTAAAAATAGAATAAGGCATAAGATTTATTCCAGTTCCTAAGTCTAGCATGCCAGATGCTGCCTTACTGTTTCCTAAGGTGATATCAATAACGTAGCAACCTGGATCGCGCTGTTTAGGAGGTAGAGGTTGCTACATGATAGTACTTGTCACTTCAGACACTGTGACTAGTTCTTCATCATCGAATTTCTTTTTCTTTTAGATCAGTTCCTTGAAGAACTTTACATATGCAGGGGTATTCCTAATCACCTTGAGAAGAGGGACATTCACAGTCACCTTGGATAACATCTTATATAAATCCGTGAACTGCTGGTCGCTTTTTACATTCCTTAACCTGATGGGATAAGGAATCGGCGGGAAATATTGATTGGTCTCCTTATGAAGCTCCTCTTCGGACTGCTTTTTCTCCACTTCAGGTGGTGGTTCATTCTCCTTTTTAGGTTTTTGATACATCTCCATCTTCTTTTCAACCGCTCTTCCATTCCTAAGAACTATAACAACTTGAGTTTGATGAGGTTGTTGACCATGTCCCAAAATTTTTCCCGTTTTCTGGCTTTGTTGTAATTAGTTAACTGCACCAGAAATCTACCCCATTGTTGTCCGAGACATTTAATTGTGGCATCTTGAGCTTCTCGGACCTTCTTGCTTTCTTGCATAAATGCAGTTAAACTGTTTTCAATAGACGATCTTTGGGGAGGAACAAATTGATATGGGTATTACTGCATCAGTGGGGGATAGAACAATTATTGTTGTGGTGGAAAAAACTGAAGTGGTTGTGAGTAATATTGTTGATGCTGAAATTTGGGTCGTCCATTAGGGAGATTCTGGAAAATTTGTGCTCCTTGTCCTTGGGTTTGTGGTTACCAACCCGGATTTTGTTGATTCTTCCAACCCGAATTTTATTTAGGTGGGTGAGTCTGGGGCGTGAATCCTGGTGCAGTCTAAATCTAAGCTTTGCCATTCGTTGGCATTCCTCCACCATGTGGCCATAGTCGCCAAAACTTACGCATGGCTCAGGTGCAACTTGCCGAACAGATGGAGATGAGGGTCGGTTCATCTTCAATTCTTGCAACTCTCGCATCATCTCCGCCATTTATTTCTTAAGATCGGGACTAGTCGTCAATGCACTGGCCTCCATTCATCGTGGTCGAGAGGATTTTTGTTGAGAGCTTGCAGCTAGGGTCTCGAAAATCTCATTCATCTCCTCTGCTGTCTTAACTGCAATGTTTCCTCCCGTTAAACTATCTACGATGAATTAAGTGGTCTGAAGCAAATCGTCATAGAAGAATTGACAAAGCATCTTCGGTGCCATTTGATGGACGGGGCACTGATGTAGTAGCTCTTAAAATCTCTCCCACGCTTCATGGAATGGCTAGTCGTGGGTTTGCGCAAAATTCATTATATTAGTACGTACCGTTTCAGTTTTTTGATGCGGGTAGTATTTCGACATGAATTTATCACACACCGACGCCCACTTGGTTAGAGATCCGGGTTGAAGGGATAAGAAACAAGATTTGGACCTATCATTCAAAGTGTATGGGAAGCACCTCTACTGGAGTTATTCCTCCGTCAGTGAGAGTAGCAAGAAAGGTTGCACCACTGTGCAATATTCTCGGATGAAAGTAAAAGTATCCTCACTTGGGAGTCCATGGTAGGTCGATAGTAAGGATTGATGATGCGGTTTCAGCTCGTAATTCCTGACTGCAGTTGACAGGATAATAGTTGAAGTAGTGGTGGCGCCGAACTTGGGCCTAGTGAAATCGCCCATGTAGCGCGGTCTATCTTCAACAACCTCATCAGCTGTCTCGTCGAACAGTTGCGGTAGCAATAATTCGTCAGTACGCTCGATGTGTTCTTCTAAGATGGCTAAAATCTTATGTTTCCGGTGTACGTTGTCGATGAAGGGCGTCAAAGGAATTTTAGTACTGCGATGACCTTGCATACACATCACTAAACAAAATCTCACCTATAAATAGGGGTGATCGGTGCAGAGCTTCCTTGCTCATTTCATCAGTGGAGCTTTCCTCCCCTCCTTCTCCTCTCTTCTCCTCTCTTCTTCTTTCTATCATTTTTAAGTATCGAGGTTCTGCAAGTTTGAGAATCGAAGATAGATTCAAGTTAAGGTACATCAGGGTAAGGTCGAAGGTAGGCATGGAGCTTGACAAAGATGGCTCAGCCGCCGTCGAGTCTCCACCGCCATCGTTCCGATATCGTTATCTTCATTCTTTCTCCTCTGTTCAATTCTTCATTCATTTTCCTGTTTATGACTATCGGTCTATCAGACGGCTAAGGTCCCTTAAGATTTTGAGTTTCTGACCATAATTGACATGCCATGATTTATTGTATTATTTTCATGTTTTTCTAAAGGAAAAATATTCACGGTCTATCATTTTTCAATAAAATTTATAGTGCATGTAGAGAAAAAAAATATAGAATTTTATGAAAGAAATTTCATTTATTTTCATCGGTCCAATTTTCATAAATCTGAAAAAGACTACGAATCTTCTCGAGTAAGCTTCGAAATAAAGTTACATGTTTTTAAAATATTTTTACATATTCCTATAGGGAATAATGTCTTGAGTATTTTTTCCTTTTGGGCCAAGTTGATTTGAAAACTCGGGTATTGCCAAAATGACCTTAGAAGACTGAGAAAACCCTCGATTCCTCGTTTTCACTTTATTCGCGTTACGTTTTGTGATTTGAGTCCAAAAGTTGTTCCGTATAATTGTCAGGAGCTTACAATTGCGAATGAGACATTTGACTGATTTACGGTTATCACACGGTATTGGTATTTGCTGACAGGTGGGTGTATATATGTTTTCAAATGTATTTTTGAGTTATTAAGCTCTGATATTTATGAAAATCAAAATGGATGTCCATGTTAAAATGTTTTGCTCCTAATTGGATCAGTGATCTCTCAAGCATGACGATCGGATCATGTGCTATGTTAGCGCACTGGCACATGGTTAGTGTACACGTGTGTTTATGTGGGTTGTCCCCATATATTCTCGAGTGAAGTCAGTTTGGGTAAAAGTTCCCTACTGATGAAGGACATAAATGATGGACCTCTATGGGCTGTCCCCATATGTTCATAGAATGGTATCTAATGCCAATATTGAGCCAATGAAAATGAGATCTCAATGGTTTTGGTATGCATAGAATGACTTTATGTTTTAAAACTTTCTATGCGATACTGTGCAAGCATGAATATTCTTTTCAGAAAATGCTTTCACAAAAGGTTTTTAACTGGCATAACCCACGGGGTACATTAGTACTCAGCCCTGCAAAAATGTTTTCAAATTGTTTTGCAGATTGAGCGGTTGGTGGTGTCGTGCGAGGCTACGGCAAGGGTTGCTGCAAACTGTCATGTTATGTATTTCGCTGCCAAGCTCATGTTCTTTTACGATCTCTGATTCTTCATGTTATTGGTTTCATGAAAATAAAATGATTCATTGTTCCTTCACGAGAACTACTATTTTCTATTAAATGCATTAATGTTCATAGGAGAGCTTAGAAATAGTCGGCCCCTCTTGGATGCTCTACTCCTCGACCCCTTGTGATGTTGTCGTGTAGCACCGACCACACTTGGTGAGTTGGGTGAGTGACTCCTTTTGGTGAGCTAGGCTCACTAACCTCCGCCCTTTATTGACTGCTCCTATTCGATGATTTGGCCGCTTGAGATTCTAGATTACCACTCCCATGTAACGAGCTATAATCTCCAACCCCGTCTTGCATAACATCTCTTTGCATCCGATTGTTCATTGATCATGACATCATTGTTGACTATATCTACTGGTGGGTTTATTTGTTTCACTTCCCCATTCAGATTAGTCATAGTTATAAATGAGTTACTGTCCTTTTTTCAAGGATAATTTCTTCTATCATGATTACACATTCCATGCCCCCCTTTCTTCCCCACTTCTTTTCTTTCCCCCTCCCAGTCACGCTCTGACGCGTGCGCCGTCTCTCGGGATCGGGGCATGACAGAAGTAAACATAATAAATAAAAATAAAAGAAAAGGAACAGTGAATTAAATCGCGAAAAGCCTTCTCCGACAACGGCGCCAAAATTTTTTCGACTAAAATTGTTTCAAGTCGCTCGCAATCTAACGAGGTCATCTAGAACTGATAAACCAACCCAAGTTGTATTCTCAAGGTAGACTTAGTAGTGTAATTTAATCCTTTATTCAATACGAAAGCAAGTAAAAGATTGTTTGGAAGTTTTATAACTAGGTGGAGAAAATAAATTGCGAAAGAAGATAAATTCTAAACTAATAAACGAAGACATAATTGAAAGACATGAAATCAAAGCAAGCAAAAAAAGAACATAAAAAAAAGTTGCGTATTTGAAAAGACGAGTTGCAAATAGAAAGTAATTGATTCCAATCTAAATAAGAACTAGAATTGAAATCAAAATGAAAGATTTGTGAAAATAGGAGTAACTTGGAGTTTGAATTCGAAAAGAACGTAGAATAGATAAACGAAATAGAAACACGAAAGTATAAACAATTAAACGAACTAAATAATAAAAACGAACCCGGAATATAAAATGGAAGCACACTAGATTCATAAACTAGAATGAACTCGAATCCACAAGGATGTATGGAAAAACAACGAACATGAATATTGCAATTGGCTATCCTTCATAATCAAATACTAAAGCTAAAAACGACAAACTAAAACTCTTAAATCTTGACCAATGAACAATGAGTCGAAAGTTACTCATAATATAAGTGCAAAGAATCGCGGAAAGAATGTCTCTATGGAATGAGAAATGAGTCGCTTATTTATAGACGTCGGGGAGGGTCAGTAGTCGCTTACAAGTCAGTGACCGCTGAGTTGATCAGTTAGGGGTTCCATGCGCACGCCATTCATTGAGGTCGTTGGGCGCTGACCGAGTAAACCGCTGGGGTCAGCTGCCACTGAGGGGCCAGCGGTCGCTGACCCTGGCTCGAGCTGGCTCGCGCGCTTGCTCGACCTGGGACACGCACTGCCTAGTCAACTGTCTCCTATGGCTAAGAGCCCTCAACGTCTGTTGACTCAACGACTTGGATTGGTTTATCATTGCGTCTGTTGGGCGCTGATCGAGTTAGCCGCAGGGTCAGCGGCCACTGGCCCGCGCTGGCCCGGGCGTCTAGCTAGGCCGTGGCTCGGCTGGTATGTCTCCACCAAGTCAGCGGCCGCTTACGGCTACACAGTCGCTGACTTATGTTGTTGGCCTTCATCTTGTTCTGTCGTCATTTCTCGATCTTTTCTCGTCCCTTTTCCAAATTCAACACTCGTTTAGGCTTGTGATTCTGAAACATAAAATGAAATGTAAATTGAGCTAAAAAATCATGCAAAGTGGGAAAACAACATGAATATGGAAACAAAAAATACGAGTTTAGACAACCAAAAAGAGATTAAACAACCCCTGCCCACACAAAACCTTACTAGTCGACAAGCATAATTTAGTCTAAAATATCCAAAGGAAAAATTTAATCACGGCATGCATTCTTGACAAGACTTCAAATCATTCGAAAATTGATCTTCTTGTCATAAAGTCACATCACATAGAGGTCATAGAAGCAAGTAGACCACTTATACTAGATAATCATCAATTCGAACAATACAAAACAATGATGCACACGGTAACATCGAGATCACATAACCGGCTAGAGTTTTTATCCATCTTTATTGGCGTATCTTTCTCTATTCTTTTCTTTTCTTTACTTTGTAATAAGAAGAATATAAAGGACAATGCTCATTGGGTGTGTCCTCCGAATGTTCGGATTTTTCCGATGTGGTTTCCCATACCCATCTCTTCTATAATTTTGAATTATTGATTAAGAGAGCGGGGTAGAATCCTTATGCATTCCTATTTTTAACGAGTTCAAAAGGGAAAATTAAAACAATGTCAAGTTATATGGTCATTGTCGTGAGGTTTGAAAAATTAGGGGTTACCTAATGTATCCTCACGCGGTTTCCCGTGCTTATGGTTTCCATAGGAGCAAAGACCTCTTGACAAACTTAATCCTCATTAAAAAATATGGATACGCAACAAGTGGTCATAAACAACTAGCCAATCGAATCAATTTAGACCATCATGCATCACTATCTCGATCATTCTTGTAAGATTAATAATCCGATCATAATGTTCCACACATCACTAGTTCATCTACGTTTCGTAACATGAATCAAGTCAAATCAATCAAGGCTTTCAAATCATATCTCATCTTAAACACATGCCACGACTCGATTCAACCACATGATATCAAGACCAAATAGCTCTAAAATACTGAAGATTTTGCATACAAAAGACACTAAAATAAAATGACGAATGCACGCACTAAAAAGACATCCCCCCTACAAAAATAGAGCAATACCCTCATTGCAGAAAGTAAAGAACTATAGAGTAGGGATAGAGAAAACATCCCTGAATTGCGGCATTCAGAGCGACAAAACGGAAAGAAAAACCTGAAAAAGAAAACTAGAAAGCGAAGGGAAAATAAAGGTTAGCTAATCACACACTCACACTAAAGGAAATAAAGCAGTAAATGTACCTCAATAGTGAGACTTCGTCTCACTGTTGGTCGGGAGGAGGGTGGGTGGATGCTCTGCCAAATGTCCAAGACGACCACTGTTGTTGCATCTATTGTAAAAGCATGTTTTGCTCCTCCATTGCCTTTTCTTGAGCTTCCCATTTTTGGTTCTGGGTGTCAAGGCAAGTGTTGATGTCGTGGATGTTAGAGCGCATCTTGCAAATGCCGGTAGTGACTTCGTTAGTGAACCACTCCCATTGGGAGTTCCATTGACGCTGGGTGCCCCATTGAGATTGGGCGCCCCAATCGGATCCTCCGGTATCGTCCACCTTGTTGTAGCCTATTTAAGCGGCCTTAGCTTCCTCGTCAGCTCTAAAGATGAATGAGGATGGGCAAATATTCATTTTGTGGATTGCACAATGGAGTAGGAAACACTCGACTGTGTTCACCTTATAGGCTTGTTCATTGCCCGAGATGGAGTAGGCGATGAATTTGTGCAAGACGCCTATCTCGGGATATCTTAAAAATCCGCTGGGCATGCCTCCCGATGCCAAATTGTGAAAATTTGTTAACTCAAACCAAGCTAGATTCGGGTTAAATTCCATGGGCAACCGATGGAGCCCCGTGGTGGGAAATCTTAAGATGGATTTCATCATGGAAGTAGTAACAGTAAGAAATATGCCACAATACCGGAATTTAAATGACTTAAAATCAGATGCAACATCAAATATGGTGAGAAATTCAATTCCTAATTCTTTAAAGTAATCAACCTCTAGCTTAGCATACTTCTCTAATCCATTATTTTCGAATAACGCGTCACCTTAGAAGCAATACCTAAGCTACTCAAAAATTCTCAATCGAGAGTACGAGGGAGAGTGATATCAAGAGTCGTGTACTGTATGAATAGAGTGCCCTCGCTATCATTGTATATTGAGAATGGTTCTCCCGAGCCTTGGATGTTGTCGCGAACGGGGTGGAATCCTCATCATCCCCTCATTGTCGGCTAGATTGCCCAACATCACTTGTTTTTGATCTTTTTCTACCCATTGGACTTTTAGCAAACACTTGGTGGACAAAATAATTTATGAACTTGGGGTTTGGGATTTTGAGTGTTTTAGTGGGTGAAATCGGAAATTGTTCGGATGTGATGGAAAAACAAGTAAAGTTGATGGTGAATCCAAAGAATTGGAGTGAAAGAGTGAGTATGGAAGAAGAATTTGAAAAAAGAAATTTGGGGGAGGGTTAGGGTTTGGGGAATTTGGGGAAGAATGAGTGAAAGAAGTGGGGAAAAAGAAGGGAGAGAGGGTTTTTAAGTGTGCAGTCGGTTGACTCAGCAGTTGCTGAGGGGTTAGCGGCCGCTGAGTGGTGCTCTTGTAAAAGGGTGGAAAAATTGGAGGGATTTACGTAAGGAATGGTCAGCGGCCGCTGAGGGGTTAGCAACCACTGAATCGATGTGGCACGGACGCTGGCGCTGGGTCAGCGGTCGCTGACCTTTCCTCTCGTAAAATTTCTTCGTTTCTTCTCGACGGGCGCTGAGTGTGCCGTGCCCACTGACTTGGCCTCTTGTCCAGACTTTGTCGAGGTGTGATTTTTCGTTTTGTTGCGTGTATCGCCTCGGTTTTCTCCTAACTCGGTAGTAGCACCTATGAACAAAGAAAAATAATAAAAATTAACTAACGAAACGAAGAAAATAAATCGAAATAAAAGATGAAAAATGCATGTTGAAGAGTGGGATTAGTGGTTGCCGGCTTGGGTGGGAGGTGGGACGTAAGGTTGATTGGATTGGGCGTTGGCTGGCATTGATGCCGGCTTCTCGTAGGATTTTGCTCGCCTTTCAACATTTTCACTTAGCCGATTTATTTTTGCACGTCCTTTCCTTTTCATTGAGTGGCTTCCATACTACTAGAATTCTACAAAGTAGCATTCTCAACCAAAGGGTTAGTAGTATCAATTTAATAACACATATCTATAAAGTCAACCGAAGATGTTGTGTGGCTCTGGTGCGCAGAGAATGACACTTCCTCATCAAGGACATATATTTTAATGGTACCATTCTTAACGTCAATAATAGTATTCATGGTAGCCATAAAAGGTCTTCCTAAGAGTAGTGTATGCTCGACTCCATCCTCACGCACATGTCCTATCTCAAGGACAACAAAATCCACATGAACGATTAATCCACCAATTTTAACAAGAACATCTTCGATTATTTCTCTAGGGTGTCTCACAGATCTATCAGCTAATTGTTGGCACATGCGAGTGGGTTTCAATTTACCCAATCCTAATTGTTTAAAAATAGAATAAGACATACGATTAATTCCAGCTCTTAAGTCTAGCATGCCCGATGTTGCCTTACCATTACCTAAAGAAATATCAATAACGAAGTTACTTGGATCGCATCATATAGGAGGTAAGGGTTGCTGCATGATAGTACTCGCCACTTCGGAGACTGTCACCAACTCTTGATCGTCGAATTTCTTCTTCTTTGAGATCAGCTCCTTGAAGAATTTGACATATGAGGGGATATTTTTGATCACTTTGAGGAGGGGGACATTGATAGTGACTTTGGAAAGCATCTTATATAGATATGTGAACTGCTGGTCGCTTTTAGTACTCCTTAACCTACTAGGATCAGGAATAGGCGAGACATATAGATTGACTACCTTAAGAAGCTCCTCTTCGGACTTCTTTCTCTCCACTTTAGGTGGTGGTACGTCGTCCTTGTCAATTTTAGTTTTGGACCACATCTCCATCTTGTTTCCATCACTTTGCCATCCCTTAGGACGGACACTGCTTGCACTTGATGGGGTTGCTAACCTTATCCCATAATTTTCCCCGTTTGTTGGCTTTATTGCAACTGGTTCACGGTGCTAGAAATCTATCCCATAGTTGTCTCGAGGCGTTTAATTGTGGCGTTTTGAGCTTCTCAGACTTTCTTTCTTTCTTGAAAAAATGCAGCTAAATTGTCTTCAATAGATGATCTTTGAGGAGGGACAGGTTGAGGTGGATATTGTTGCATCGGTGGTGGGTAGAACTGTTGTTGCTGTGCTAGAAAAGATTGATTTTGCGGTTGTGGTGGGTAGTACGACTGCGGTTGACGCTGATACTGAGGCTGGAAATTTTGAGCTTGAGGACGTTGATTTTGAAAGTTTTGCGCTCCTTGCCCTTGAAACTGTGGCCTCTACCCCATGTTTTGCTGATTTCTCCATGTGTTTTGTTGAGGGGGTGGTTGAGGCATGAATCCTTGTGCGACATAAATATCTGCCTCGCCTTCGACAGTTATCTCCCCCATTCGTTGGAATTCTTCCACCATGTGGCCATAGTCGCCACAAATACCGCATGGCTCAGGTGCAACTTGTTGAACAGATGATGGTGCGGGTCGGTTCTTCTTTAATTCTTGTAGCTCCCTCATCATATCCACTATTTGCTTCATGAGATCGGGAATTGTCGTCACAGCACTAGCCTCCATTCATCGCGATCGAGATGATTTTTGTTGCGAGCTCATTCATTTTCTCCACCGTGTTGACTGCATTTTTCCACCCGCCGAACTGTCCACCATAAATTGAGTAGTCTGATGCAAACCATCATAGAAGAACTGACATAGCATCTCCGGTGCCATCTGATGGTGGGGGCACTGCTGTAGTAGCTCCTGGAGTCTCTCTCACGCCTCATGAAATGGCTCGTCATGGGCTTGCACGAAATTCATTATCTTAGTATGTATCGCTTGAGTTTTGTGATGCGGGTAGTACTGCAACATGAATTTCTCACAAACCGATGCCCAATTTGTAAGTGATCCGGGTTGAAGAGATAGGAACCAAGATTTGGCCCTATCCTTCAAAGTGTAAGAGAAACACTTCAATTTGAGCTAGTCCTCCGTCAGTCAGTGAAGCGAGAAAGTTTGCACCACCGTGCAATATTCTCGGATGAAAGTAAAAGAATTTTCACTCGGGAGTCCATGGTAGGTCGGGAGCAGTGATTGGTGGTGTGGCTTCAATTCATAGTTTCGGATAGTAGTGGAAAAGACATTGGTTGAAGTAGCGGTGGCGCGGAACTTGGGCCTAGTGAAGTCGCCCATGTAGCGCGGTCTCTCGTCAACAATCTCATAGGCCATTTCTTCAAATAATCGCGGCAGCGAAAATTCATCAATGTGCTCGATGTCTTCTTCTACGGTGGATACGATCTCACGCTTCCGGTTTATGTTGTCGATGAAGGGCGTCAAAGACTTTCTAGCACTGCGGTGAGCTTGCATACACAACACTCAATGAACATGTTACGTGTACCACAATATATAAGAAAGAAATAAACATAATAAATAAAAAAAAAAGAAAAAGAACAATGATTATGCGTACCAAAAATAAAAAATAAAAATAAAAAGAACACTCAATGAACACATTACGCGTACCAAAAAATTTTCGAGTAAAATTGTTTCGAGTCGCTCCCAATCTTAATGAGGTCGTCTAACAATGATAAACCAACCGAAGTCGTATTCTGAATGAAGACTTAGCAGGACAATTTAATTATTTGTTCAAAAATGAAAACAAGTAAAAGGATGTTTGAAGGTTTTAAAACTAGGCATGGAATATAAATAATGAAAGAATGTAAACTCTAAACTAATGATAAAAGATGCTAATTTAAAAGAATGCAATTAACTTGGAAATCAGAATAAAAAAGAATGTGTAAAGTACTTTGGAAATTGAAATCGAAAAGAGCATACAATATATAAACGAAATAAGAAAGCGAAAACATAAAAGAATAAATGAACTTGATAATAAACGAACCTAAAATAATAAACGGAAAAAAACTTGATTAATAACTGAAACGATCATGAATCCACAATGAAAAATTGAAGAAGAACTACGAACCAGAATGTTGCGATGGGCTATCCTTCGAATACGAATTCTAAAACTAGAAATCAAAAGTCTCGACCCTAGAATAATAGGTCGAGAGGTGCTCAAAATATAAGTGCAAAATGTCTGGAAAAAGGAACCGAAGAAGGTCTGGAAAACGGTCTCTTTCGAATGAGAAACGCGTCGGGTATTTATAGACGAGAGGAGAGGTCAGTGGCCGCTCAAGGTTAGTTGTCGCTAAGTGGTTAGGTTCCGCGAGTCGCAGGCGCGGCCATTTGGCGCTGACCGAGTTAGCCACGAGGTCAGCGGTCGCTGGCCCTGGCGCGTTCTGGCCCGGGCGCCTAGGCCAAGGCTCGGCTGGCACGTCTCCACCTAGTCAGCAGTCGCTTAAGGCTACGCGGTCGCTGACTTATGATCTTGGCCTTCATCTTGTTCTTTCGTCATTTATCGATCTTTTCTCGTCCCTTTTCCAACTTCAACACTCGTTTAGGTTTGTGATCATGAAACATAAAATGAAACGTAAATCGAGCAAAAACACATGTCACCGACCGCTAACAAGGCTATTCCACACTCCCCGGGCGCACAATCCGCTGAGGTGGTTTGCACTGGCCCGAGTCAACCGCTGCCCCCGACGCATGCCGGCTCGGGTGCCTGAAATCTGCAAAGATAAATTAAGTTTGGCTTCTCGTACATACTAATTTGTAAAAATAAAAAGACATCTTTTTTTCATAGAAAACCATGTGCGTGTTTATATAAAATTACCTTGTTATAGTATATGTTCTTCCATATTGCAATAGTGGGTTTGTTTAATGATTTCTTATTATATTCTCAATGATACATTTATACGGTGTATATATATAAGAGATGAATCAAAATTTGAATGAAAAGTTAGGTGAGGAATAACAATATATTTCATGAATTTGAATGGATATGATTAGAATTTCATTTATGGTTTGATTACCACACTTAAATTAGACTGAACAATAATTAAAGGGTATTGATATATTGTAAAAAAATTTAACCGTCTAGTACCATTATTATAGGTAATTAAACTTTATAAATTATGGAAATGATGGCCTTCTATTTTATCTATCTTATTACTACAATAATTCATAACAATTATTTGTTTATTTATAGTTTAAGTTGTATATGTTTTTTCTTCTCCATTAAGTGAATTAGTGAGATCGTTTATTTAACATCTTGTAATTCAAATTTTTATATTTGATTTTCAGTAAAGTTTATTATATATATAGACAAACAAATTATTTTGGTTAAGCTATAATGCATCAAAGCTTACTATTTTTTGTATGCATGAATTTATAATATTTATATGCATTGATATATAGTATAATGCATTTTATTAGAATTTGATGCACAAAATTTATATAAAATTTGTTGTTCATTAAATTGTCATTTTTTCGTATGAAGAAAAAAAAAAGAAAAATATATGTTTTATACGATGCCTTGATTTATATTATCAGTGCAAAAAATGTAATCATCATTAGCCATTACATAATTAATTGATTAAAAATAAAAAATAATTCATCTGTATATAAAAAATTAAATAAAGAGTGGAGCTTGCAATAGGGGATGTGTTTCAGAAAGGCTATAAATAAGGAATTCGGCAAATTTGGTCGAATTAATTTGACCATTCTAGCCTTATATCTATTAATTTGTTGCACATAATTTTTCAGTTTTTTGTTCTTTGAATGAAATCCAACCATTCAAATTTTCTATTATTCATTCTTATTTCTGATTTTAAATTCATTCCCAGGTGAACTACCCATTATATATATATATATATTACCAAATATTTACTTTCAATTAATTTTAATAGTAATTTTTTAAATAATTTTAATTTCAATAACATTGATAATTAAATAATTAAATATATTAGTTATTAATTTACAATTCTATAAAAGTAAAAAAGTAACTACTTTTGTCTCATTCTATAATTTTAATTTTGTTTCATTAGTAATAATATAAGCAATATATGAACCTTAAAGGCTATAACAAGAGATTTAATTTGATATATGATATATAAAAATTAATTTTAATATTAATAAATTATGATACTTTAAATGAATAAAAATAACTACTTATAAATATAGTTTTTTTTCTACATATTATCAATATTAAATTTTCTTTAGTTTCATTTAAAAATTATATTTATTAGTTTACTAATTTATAAATTTATAATTTTATTAGATAATATATATATATATATATATATATAATTAATAAAAAATATGTATATGTATGCTCTAAGTTCAGATATGAGAAAAAATCATTTTTAATAATGAAAAAAAAATCTATCACATTTATTTATTTAAAATTAATTATTAAGATCAATTTAATTAAATATAAATATTTTTCATTGCAATAGAGACGTAAAATTATTTTTTTTTATATAAATTAATTATTTTGAAAAAAATTCACGATCTTTCATTTCTTAAAATGAATGTTTGATATATTTTCACATTTAGCACATAAAGATTTTTCTTATAAATCAAAATATAATTATATGTAAATTGTATCATAGGATATTTAATTTATTTGAATTCCTAATATATATCTTAAAATTATATTTTTAATCAACTATCAAATTTTATAATAATTTATTTATTAAAAAATGTATGATGGATATAGTTGTCATGACATGCTCGACCCGACTTGCTTACTCAGAGTACTTAGGATTTAGGTATGAATCAAATTTAAAAATTTACGTCTGAAAATAATCATACCCAAAATATTTATATAAAAATTTTATGAGTCAATCGAATATCGGGCTTAAAAAATCAATCCAATATATATATATATATATATATATATATATAACATAAAACATACATTAAAAATGATTTTCAATGGCGATTATATAATTAAAATATTAAAAATCTAATATTAAATAATTAAAATAAAAATATTTTATTTACAATATTTTATATAAGTAAAAATATTTATTGTACAAAAATTTATTAAAATAATTAATTTTATTAAAATTTTAAATTAAAAATATTATATTGCATGGACGAGTAAAACCGATGCGTCCAACAACCCACAAAGAGCCAAATTGCATTTTATATATTTATAGGTTTGAAAATATTCCGCCAAGTTTTGACAGACCTCAAAATCATATGAAGTTATATATGATAATTTTGATAGCTCTAATCATGTTAAAACACATTTAATGCACTATTAAACAACTCATTAAACCAAATATTAAACAATATAATTCAAAAAATTTTAAACTTTCAAATGCGCATAAAATATAAGAATGCGTGGAAAACAAAAATAAATAATTACTCCCTCCGTCCACGATCTTTCTTCCCAAGTTTCCTTATCGGTCCGTCCACCAAGTTTCTTCCCACTTACTTTCTATTTTTGGCAACCCTTCTTTTTTACCCACTCACAATATCTTACACATCATCTACTTTTTGTGGGACCCATTCTCCACTACCTACACTTTACCCTTTACTAACTAAGTCAACATCATTTCTTAAAACCCGTGTCGGGTCAATGTGGGAAGATCATTCATGGACGGAGGTAGTATAATTTTATAAAATATGAAAAAAAAATTAAAATAACTATATATCAAATAAGCTATAATTATTTTTTTTTTACGATGCATTACACAGATCGCACATGGTCCTTTTTTATTTATTTTTAATATTATAATTTTTACCTGTTATCCGTATAATCGAACAAAAAATATTTAGTTATATATAATATTATCGTTATTGTTGTTATTTAAAATCAATGAATCCTGATAAGTTAGAAAAAAGGATTATAATATCTTTTAGGACATAATTATCTTTTTCCATCTACGTTCACATTGAATATTTTAATTCTCACAAATGGACAAACTGTATTATTTTAATTTTTGTGCCAAGTACCATCAATTTTAAATTTCCAACCATCGATCAACCAATCCATGTTAATTAAATAGACTTATCAATCATTTCCATTTCCATTGAGAACGATGGTCACCGAGAGGGATGTACACCTAATCATGTCTTATCCTAAGCTTTAGTTATAATATTATATTAGTACCAAATTAATCATCCCTAAATATATATATAGTGGTTAAAATTTAAAACCGTGTCTACTTTATGATAGATTAAGAAGCTGCTGTTCTGCCGACTATCTTTAATAATATAATAATCAACAAAAGAGATGCTTCTGCTGAAGTTCATCACCTTTTCCTGTTTATGAGTTAGAAAACCGTGAAGAAATATTATTGTATTATTGTTGCAGCAATAATTATGCAGTGAAGTTGGTAACCAATAATATGCTTTGTTGTATTCAATAACAAGCGATTATCACAAACCATAAAGGCTAAGAAAGAACTAATCCACTAAAGAAAGTTTATATGTTAATTTAGTTCTAGAGTTGCAACTCTTCATATAAAAAGGTTTTTTTTGTTCTAACTACCACACTTGCCCTGCATAATAGTTTGTTAGTAACATAATAGGATTAATTAAGAAAACAAGAAACAAAAACGTAAAAGACACATATTTACGTGGTTCACCAATTGATTATATCCACATGTAAAGAGGAGAAATTTTTTTATTGAATGCTTAGGGTTACCGGTTACCTAGGGTTACAAATTACAAATGTTACCTAACAGAATACACTAAATTGGGCTTAAGGCCTAACACTGATTACTGGACAATTAACAATGTTCAATTCTAACTAGAATTCTAGACAAAGCAACAAATCTCCACATTGACTAGAATTCTCCTCTCGGATGCATCATTACAATGTCAGATGAACATACTAGAATTCTAGACATAGCAGCAAATCTCCACCTTAACTAGAATTCTCCTCGCAGATGCATTGTTACAATGCAATATTTTACGCGATCGCAAAAATAGGATATTATGTCTATCTCAAGAATCCTGCATAGAAACTGTAATTAAATGTTTTAGCATGCGGGGGATTTCAAGAAGGGATTCTAACCCTCTAGAAATGGATTCACTCTTTCTCGAGACATGTTTCTGCAGACACTATATAAGATAGATGAGTTGAGGTGGATACCATACGCTTCAGCGGTTGCTATCCTTATGTATGCTATGATGTGTACTGGACCTGATATCAATCAAACTGAGGAGATGGTCAATTGATTGTTGTAAATAACTTAATCAAGTACCTTACATGGACTAATGAGTATTATTTCGTTTACCAGTCAGACAACATTTGTCCTTTATGTTACCTCAACTCGGACTTTCAGATTCATTGGGACTCGAGAAAATCTACCTTAGTCTATGAGTTTACCTTGGGATGTGAATCCATGACATAAAGGAGTGTGAAATGGAAATTCACCACAGACTCCACCATGTAAGTTGAATATGTGGTCACTTTAGAGGCCGCAAAAGAAGCTGTGTGGCTCATGAGCTTCTTGTTGGATCAAGATGTGATTCCAAGTATGCCTAAGAGTATCACAGTCTATTGTGATAACTTTGGTGCATTGGAAAACTCGAAGGAACAACGAGCTTAAAAGGAAAGTAAACATATGGAGAAAAAGTATCATATCATTTTTGATATGGTGAGGTGGGACAACATTGTGGTGACCAAGATAGTATCAATGCATGATCTAGCTGATCCTATCACTAAGAGCCTACCAGGCAAGATGATCGAGCGTCATGCGGAAGGAATGAGAGTGAGATTCAAGAAGGAACTACTTTGACTATAAGTGCAAGAGATATATTCCACAGTAGTGTATACTCTAAAACACGTTTCAATTGTGTACTCCAAAGCATGATTTATGCTTGATTACTATCACAAATTTTTTTACTTTCATTTAATGAGAATAAATATTCACTAGAAAAATACCATGGAATAATGACAGAGCTAACAATGGATATGTGTTTGTCATTACCTCGCAACGGACTAGTGACGGACTTGCAACAGATAAGTTAGTGACGAACTTGCTAAGAATTATTTGGTGCGCAAGTTGGCGCAAAATCATCCGTCATTAGTCCGTCGCTAGCCTCAAATAAAATGTGTCTACTTTCCTAAATTAGAAAATTCATTTTTAGAACCCCAATTGTGAAACCCTCCCCCACTGGACAACACCCAACATTGACGTTTAGCCGCCATATAGATATCCCCCCCCCCATCGATATTGCCCTTGTCCCGCTGTCTAGCCCCCCTGCCCGCAGTCCCGCCACCACATTCCCGGTGCTGCCACCACGACTCCGCCGTCGAATATATATGATTTTTTAATATTTTTAATTGTTTATTCAAATTCCATTAATTTGTTTAATTTGATTTGTTGTTTAATTTTGAGTTCTATTGGATTTAGGGTTAGAATGGTTTTAAGGTTTAGTGCTAAATAGGGTTTAGTGTTTAATGTTACCAAAAAAATGAGAAGTTGAAATATATATATGATATTCTATTAATTAGCCTAATTATAGGACTTAGGAGTGTAATATTATTTTTTATAGTTCCTACAAACAAATCAAGATTAAAAATGTTGAAAGATTCTTTAGATTTATTTCCCATGAGGAGTTGTCATGAGATGAAAATCTCATGTACGGTTCTATGATAGCGTTGAAAACATTGATGTTTAATGAATGATATGATGAATGAATTTGATGTTAGTGTTGATGGATTAATGTTAGTTGACATGATTTAATGTTAGTGTTGAATGAATCTAATGTTAGTGTTTATGATTTAATGTTAGTGTTGAATTGATTTAAAGTGCATGATATTAGAATGTATGATATTATGACATTAATATAGACGAAATTAATTTCTTAGGATCTTCTCCCTTTGTGATACATTTTAATTTATGTCTTAAGAATATTCTCCCAAAATGTATAATATCATTAGTATGTTGATATGTGGTTGATTCTCATTCAAACTTTTGTCTGTTTTGTTAATTATTATTGGTGTTGTACTGAATGAACTCTTGGTGAAGAATTGAATTCAATGTAAATTTTACTGGATTAGGGACTAATGATAACTTATCTGAACCTTACAATTTTAGCTCAAAATTGTGTCGATCTGATAATTGATAATAATTTTACTTAAATTTACTGTCTCGGCAAGGCAGGACAACGATTTTAAGTGAGGATTACACCTTTCAACTTTCAAGATGAATTAACTCATTAGTTTATCTCATATGTGAAAGAATTCTAACATTTAGAAATTAGGAGAGAGTGTTCAGCACCAATGTCCTTTAGCAATGTTAATAAATATTAAAAACACTAACTAACTCCAAGAAAAACAAACCATAACCAAACAACAATCTCTAATTAACAAAACACTCTTAACTCATATAATCAATTAATTGCTGAAAAATCTCTCCCTTTGTGTACAAAACTAATTAAATACCTCTCCTAATGACTTCAACATTCTCTCCCTCACTGTAACTAATTGCTGAAAGAATATCTCCATCTCTGTATAAAACTAAGTAAATACCTCTCTCTCTCTCCATCTCACTCTTTATACAAAAGTAATTAAGGAGACTACTTCCCATAAAAATCTAAAGAATGCAGCCCAAGAGAAGACCAAGAAGAAAGTTTTCTACTCACTAGATCTGCATCTGTCTGATAAATCAGATGATAAGTCCACTCCATTTGCACTCACTCAATCTTCTCGAGCTGTGCCTCCAAAGGATAATCAAAACATAATTCACACAGACTTAGATGAAGATCCTATTCCATAGCTCCAAAGACCTCCCAGATTGCGACCTTTTTAAGAAGTTATCATACACGTTAGAAGAATCTGAGTCACCAGATTTCTCACCTCCACCACATATTCCACCTCCACAACAGATTGCACCTCCACCAGCTCAACAACATCATTCTACTCCACAACTTCAATTTCAATTGCGTGATGAGTTTGCCAATATCATCACATTTGATGATTCCACTGAGGATGACAATGCAGTTGATCCTGCTCTACAAAACGCCCAGATCGTTCTAGAATAGATCAAGAAGAATGTTGCAATTAAGTATCCGATATGCTTCATGGAATTCATCTCACTGCAAACACACATGTCATGGTTGTTCATCTTTGCATATAGCTAAATATACGGGACAACCCTTACTACACTCTAGATGCAGCGCTGAAGGTTATTCCAATGGATATGATGAGGATAGACGAAGGAGATCTAATGAGATTTTTCCAATTCATGGATCTAGCTTACCTTGGCTCTGATATTCGGTTGCTGGTGCTATCTCATATGCGATTGGAAACAGAGAAACTTGACATTGATCTGTGCCCCTTATACATGAGTCAGGGGGAACTGTTTCATCGAGCTGGACCATTTTTGGAGCCACATTCTCCAAGTACCCTAATCAGTCTCACTGCACTAGACCAGATCAACAAAATCATCGTTACCATCTGTGTCGCTACACTTTCAGTTTTCCCAACAAATAAAATGGACACAAACAACGACAGGGTTGACAAGTATATCCAGGAAGACAAACCTCCCACTCCACGACCTGCTGCTTCTACCGCCCCATTTATTACTGCTACTACTTCTACTACTACTACTACTACTACTGCACCATCTGCCCCACAGATGGAGAAAGCACAAGTGTTATCCACTTCAGCAAAGACCACCGCACCACATGTCAACCCATGCCTAGCTCTTAAACCTATTGGTGGTGAGTATATGAAGAAGACCACAAAACCAGGGATTAAAGGGCCTCTCTATGAGAATTTCATCTCTAATCATGTCTTGACTCCAACAAAAGCTCCACCTGAACACAAACCATTTTTTGTTGTTGAGTTGCTGGCCTTATCTCCTCTACTTGTCTCGTACCAGAGCATCAAATAGATGGTCCACGTAAGAGTGAATTTAGATGTGGCCAATCTATCTCAAGTTGTCCTTGACGCTAGTCACAAAGCTTTCTTTACTCTGGTCAAGGAAACAAATGGACGAATTGATGCAGACGTAGAACTAGTATTTAAAAACCAAAATGATGACCAATAAGCTCTGGACAAGAATATCTTCATAATCAATGACAAGATGAACATTAAAAAATGACTAGATTGAGAAAATACAAAAGCTCCATTATGACCTAGTGTAAGGGATTATGGCCAATGCATCTCTCGTAGTGTCTAAGCAGATTGCAGACTTTGAACTCGACAAATTTTAAGCTGCCATATAAAAGATGGTTTCAGAGGCTGCCGAGAAATTACCTTTTGCAGATTGTAATAATATTGAAGATGTTGGGAACCCTCATAAAATTTAGTTTTGATGATGTTCTTTCGAAACACACTTAGGTTTATTTTATGTCTCGCTTGTCAGACTCAACCTGCTCAAATGTAACAGGAAATTCACTCTGTTAGAAGTGAACCTAATAGGGAGCAAGCATGTTCTTCTTAGACCAAGTTAGCTGATGACTACAATGTAAATGACTCAAATACTTTAAGTATTTTGTCCTATAGAAAGTCATTTAGTTAGATAGTCTTCTAGAAATTCGAAGCAGACCTGCTCACTTGATGCAAACAGACAACCTGGACCTAACCTGCTTCTATCCAGCTGTTGTCATCAACTTTAGGAGCAACTTTGGACCTCACCACCTAGCTGGCAGTGAACCTAACCTGCCTAACCAAACCAACGTGGAAGAGTGAACTTTTCCCTTACAGATCACATAGATGGAGACTTAGTAAAACTTTAGATATACAATGAGTCATCTGATGTTTTACCTAGTCATCTGATATTTTCTCTAAAGTCATCTGGGTATACAATGTGTCATCTGATGTACTTATACAGAATCCCATCCTCAATGCCACATCATCAGATCTCTCAAGAAGGAAAGGTGAATCAATCGAAGTTAGAAGAAAGAAAGAGATCAATCAACTATCTGCTTTCCATAATCAAAGAGATTTAGTCAACCTTCCCTACAAGGTAAGAGGATCAAATTACGGATTCATATCTTTGATTGGCAATCAACATTCAATGCACGCCAATCAACCCTTACGGTCAAAATTTCGAATTCTGAACCTATAAATGCTTCGAACAACATCTGGTGAAAGAACACAAACTTACGCGCAAACTTACAAGCTGAAACTCTACTCAGAAATATACTCTACCATTGAAGCATTCAACAAGGAGATTTCACATTCCAGATACTGTTCAAGCCTTTCGTGATTAAAATCACACCAACCTCGATTCAAGTCTATCTTATCGAGTAGAAGGAGAGGGATATCTTAGCTAGCTAGTAGTTTTCTAGTTGATTAACGTGAAGGTATTTGTAGCAGATTTATCTGCAAGTTATATGGGACACGATCGTATTCGTGCACAAATTTCATTCTAATTTTGACTGGAACTTGTGGCTCGTTCTCAGCGAGTATAAAGAAAAGATTATCCTATTAGTGGATATCCAATCTAGTTTGATTGGACCGTGGACGTAGGGGGTTTCCCGAACCACGTAAAAACAATTTTGTTCTTTACTTTACGTGTTTATTTTCAGTTGTTTATTCACTAACCCAACACTTGCATTCAAACCTGCATTGATTTAATCAATCTCTAACATATTTGGCCTTTTATAATAAGAGCAACAGATTAAATCCACCATTTTTCCGCAACACTGTATTTTGATAGATAACAAGATCACTCTTGCTATCTGCATCATGTACCTCACGAGAGAGTCATTATCTGGACAGATCACTTATCAATCTGTTAGTGAACCTGGTCTGTCAAACTTAGCAATCTTCCTTCGAGAAATCTTAAACTCTCTATTAAATTTGTTAAGTAAAATGAAGAGTTTGTATTTTGTGTATTCCCCCCATACACCAAACCTTGCTCTTTCTGAACCAACAAGTGGTATTAGAATAGTGGTTCAACTGACCATTGTTTCTGTTGCACAGGGTTAACACCTGCGTGGTCAACTTGAATAGATCTAGGAAGACCTATTTTCATTCATGTGCATTCTATCTGTCATTATGGAATCTTCTGTTATTAGAGCTTGCGAAGAATTATCTATCCAAGGATACAGAGAATGGAGCTTCAGAATAAAGAATTGTTTTAAAGCTCATCATTGTCTGATGTGGAAAGTAATAGAAGAAGGTCCATTGGCTATCGATGAAGAAAAGACTCGCATCACTAAAACTGGAGTCGTAAAAGAACAAGTTCTTAAAGATCCCAGAACATATACTTCTGAAGAACGACGTGAAGCAAACTTGAATTATTTTGCTAAAGGAATTATTTCCAGCACAGTTAAAGGAGTTCATATGGCGAAAATCCAAGATTTGGATACTGCTAAAGAGATGTGGGAAGCACTACGTGAACTCAGCCTTGGATCAGAAGCCATGATCAAAAACAAGCTTTCGATGGTCTGTAACAAATTTGATGATTTCAAGATGAGGCCTGGAGACACTATTGATCAAATGAAGAACATGTTCATTGAAATTTGACTGGAGCTATCTGCCTTCAAGAAAGATAAGTATACTCAGAGAGAGAAGAATCTCAATGTCATCAGAGCATTGCCATCTAGCTGGGAAATCTATGCAGCTATTCAACCACTAAGAGCTGATCTCAACATCCACACTACTGAAGCACTGTTTGATCATCTAGCTGGTCATGAGTGTGATATGAAGAGAATTCATGGATCAAATCACTCATATAGCAAGAAGAGTGAAAGAAACTCTAAGAAAGAAAAGACGGTAGCTTTCAAAGCAAAGATCACAACTGAAGAACCAGTTGCACCTGTTGTAGTAGAAGATAATTGTTATGATAAACTTCTCAAAGAATATGCTATGATTGCAAAAAGAATGGATAATATGGAGACCAGATTGAGGAAGTATCGTAGGTTCTACAAAGATAACAAGAATAAGTACCAGAAGAGTAGATAACGAGTATTATGTCCTTGATGCTTTGCTTACAGTCAGATTGATTGAAGAGTTGAAGATTGAGGAAGCAACCCTTCTAAGCATCTTTGATGTATCTTCAATTGCTAAATTGAGAGAGACCTACCATCAGATGATATTGGCTATCGCTAAACACGAAGCCAGGTAGCTTAAAGTCGACCTGAAATCATTTTATACAGATAAAATTAATTTCTTTGAGAGTGTACCTGACACTGATGATGAGGCAGAAGAGGAAGCCAGAGAAGAGCCATCTGCTCAACCAGATGTGGATGTGAACATGGAGGAACAAGGTGAAGTGTATATTGACCAGCACAACACTTCTGGAGCACCAGATCAACAAACTCAGGAATAACCAACTACATCAGAAACACCAGGACAACAACAACAACCAGAGAAACCTCAACCATCTACTGAACCAGAACAACCATCTGCTGCAAAAGATCAACCTAGTGCTCAACCTGAGCAAGGAGATAAAGAGAGGCATAAGAAGAAGGCTCCAAGATTTTTTCTTAAGCCTGTGATTTAAGAGCCTGCTGGCTAGGTAATCGGTGGAGAGCCAGCAGAAGAGATCTACACACCTAGTGCAACACAGAAATTGAAGAAACATATTGGTTTTGTCGACTTGGAAGACCTATTGGAGATGGAGCCCAGGCCATTTACAAATGAGCAGGTTGATGATCTGATAAACTTGAGGATTCAAGATCATCTGGTAGCTACCTGCAAGGAGATCCAAGAGAGGGACACAAAAGTGTTGACTGACTTCAACCAACACCAGAAAGAATATGTCAATGATATGGAGAAAGTGTTGAAGAAGAGGATCAGAGACTTCACAAAAGACTTAACAATGATTTGGGTGTAGTTTATAGTTTAGGGTTTAGAATTTATTTTAGGGTTTAGGGTTATGGTTTAGGGTGTAGGGTTTTGGGTTTAGGTTAGGGTTAAAGGTTTACTATTTAGGGTTTAAGGTTTTGGATTTGGGCTTTAGGGTTTAAGATTTAGGGTTTAAGGTTTAGGATTTAGGGTTTAGGGTTTAGGGTTTAGGGTTAAGGGTTTAGGTTTAGTTTAAAATTTTAAATTTAAGGTTTAGGGTTTATATTTGGATTTAGGGTTTAGAGTTTAGTTTAGAGTTTAGGGTTTAAGGTTTACGATTTAGTTAAGAATTTTAAATTTAAGGTTAAGGGTTTAGTTTGGGATTTAGGGTTTAGGGTTTAGTTTAGATTTATGGTTTTAGTTTTTGATTTAGGGTTTAAGGTTATGGTTTAGAGTTAAGTTTAGTCAAACCATAGATTTAGAATAGATTAGAAGTTTTCAAACATCGGACATCGAAGTAGATTTGGAATAGATTAAAGACATCGAAGTAGGAGATCGAGGAGATTCATTGGAGAGGATTGTTGTTCGTTGTCGATGATTTAAATTCTCTCTCCGAAAGAAAATGACTAGGTAAGGAGATTGGTTAATTTCGAAATTTAATTCTCCTATGTGTTATTATGTGTGTGTGTTAAATTATTTATATAATATAATAAACTTGTAGATCCTGCGCATTTACGAGCCCTCATACGGGTTCTATAAAGGATTTAATGTTTAGGATTTGGGGTTTAGAGTTTAGGATTTAGGATTTTTTGTTTAGGGTTTAGGTTTTAGGGTAGGATTTAGGATTTAGGGTTTAGTTTAGGATTTAGGTTAGGGTTTAGGGTTTATCATTTAGGGTTTAGTGCTTCATGTTTGTGGTTTAGGTTTTATGGTTTAGTTAATGGTTTAGGGGTATGGTGTAGACTTTTAGGTATAATGTTTTGGGTTTAGGATTCAGGGTTTAGTTTAGGGTTTATGATTTAATTTAGGGTTTAACGTTTATGATTTAAGGTTTAGTATAAGACTTAAGGTTTAGCTTAGGGTTTAGGGTGTCGTGTTTGTTTTTGGGTTTAGGGTTTAATTTAGAGTTTAATTTAGGGTTTAGGGTTTAGGATTAGGGTTTAATGTTTTGTGTTTAGCTTAGGGTTTTAGTGTTTAAGGATTAAGGTTTAGGGTTTAAAGCCTAGGTATTAGGTTTAGTTTACGATTTACGTTTTAGCTTAAGGTTTGGGTTATAGTTTAGGATTTAGGATTTAGGGTTTCAGTTATAGTTTAGGATTCAGGATTTAGGGTTTAGGGTTTAGTTAAGGATGTAAGGTTCGAAGTTTTCAAGGTTGGATATAAAAGGAGATCGAAGGAGGAGATCAAGATGATCTATTGGAGAGGATTGTTGTTCGTAGCCGACGATTCAAATCGTCTCTCTTCAAGCTAAGGACTATGTAAGGAGATTGGTAATTTTCACAATTTAATTCTCTTATATAGTATTATGTGTGTGAATTAAATTATTAGTATAATATATTCAACATGTGGATTTTCAAGCCCCTCGTACAGTTCCATTAAGGATTTATAGTTTAGGGTTTTGTTTATAATTTAGAATTTGAGGTTTAGGGTATATGATTTAGGTTTTAGTAGGGTTTGGGGTTTAAGATTTAGGGTTTTAGAGTTTTTTTTCTGGGTTTAGGGTTTAGTTTAGGTATTTGGGTTTAGGGTTTAGTTAATAGTTTAGGGTTTAGAGTTTAATTAAAGGTTTAGGGTTTAGGGTTAAGATTTTAGGTTTAGTTTAGGATTTTGGGTTTATCGTTTAGGATTTTGGGTTTAGGATTTTGAGTTTTGGTTTAGAGTTTAGTGTTTAGTTTATGTGTTAGAGTTTAGGGTTTTGTTCAGGATTTAAGGTTTATGATTTAGGTTAAGTTTAGGGTTTAGGGTTTAATTTTGTGTTTAGAGTTTAGTTAAAGGTTTAGGGCTTAGGGTTATGATTTAAGGTTTAGTTTAGGGTTTAGGGTTTTGTTAAGAGTTTAAGATTTAGTTTAGGGTTCAAGGTTTTGGACTTCGGGTTTAGTATATGATTTAAGGTTTAGCTTGTAGTTTAGGGTTTTAGATTGTGTTTCGGGTTTATTGTTTAGATTATGATTTAGGGTTTAGTATAGGACTTTAGGTTTAGCTTAGGGTATAGGGTTTAGGATTTAGTTTTGGATTTATGTTTCGGCGTTTATGGTTTAGGATTTAGTTTAGGTTTTAGGTTTAGTTTAGGGTTTAATGTTTAGTTTATGGTTTAGGGTTTTGTTCAGTCGAATCGTAGATCGGGAATACGTTAGAAGCTTTCAAGGTCGGATAGAAGGAGATTGAAGAAAGGAGATCGAGGTGATCTATTGGAGGGGATTGTGTTTCGTTGCCAACGATTTAAATTGCCTGTTTGCAAACGAAGGACTAAGTATAAAGATTGATAAATTTCACAATTTTATTATCTTATTTGGTATTATGCATGTGAATTAAATTATAAGTATAATATATTAAACCTATGGATCATGCAGAGTTTCATGACCCTCTTACGAGTTCCATAAAAGATTTATGGTTTAGGGTTTAGTCTATGATTTAGGATTTGGGGTTTAGGGTGTAAGATTTAAGTTTTAGGGTTAAGAATTAGGGTTTAAAATTTTTGTCTAAGGTTTGTGGTTTAGGATTTTGGGTTTAGAGTTTTTGTTTAGGGTTTAGGATTTAGTTTAGGTATTAGTGTTTAGGGTTTAGTTCATAGTTTAGGGTTTTGGATTTAGGGTTTAGTTTTAAGGTTTAGGGTTTAGTGTTTAGTTTTGGGTTAAGAGTTTAATTAAAAGTTTAGGGTTTAGGGTTATGATTTAAGGTTTAGTTTAGATTTTAGGGTTTAGTTTACGATCTAGGATTTGGGGTTTATGGTTTAAGATTTAGGATTTAGGGTATTGAGTTTTTGTTTTAGGTTTAGTGTTTAGTTTATGTTTTTGGATTTAGGGTTTAGTTCAGGGCTTATGGTTTAGGATTTAGGGTTTAGGGTTTAGTTTGGTGTTTAGAGTTTGATTAAAGGTTTATGTTTAATGTTATGATTTAAGGTTTAGTTTAGGGTTTACGGTTTAATTTAGAGTTTAAGATTTAATTTAGGGTTTAAGATTTTGGGCTTATGTTTTAGTATAGCACTTAAGGTTTAGCTTTGGGTTTAGGATTTAGTTTAGCGTTTAGGGTTTAGTTTAGGATATAGGGTTTAGTATATGAGTTATGGTTTAGCTTAGGTATAGGGTTTAAGATTTAGTTTAGGATTTAGGTTTAGGGTTTAGGTTTAGTTTATGGTTTAGGGTTTAGTTTAGTCAAATCGTAAATCGGGAATAGGTTAGAAATTTTCATGGTCGGATAGAAGGAGATCGAAGAAAGAAGATCAAGGTGATCTATTAGAGAGTATTGTTGTTCGTAGCTGACAATTCAAATCGTCTCTTCGCAAGCGAAGGACTAGGTAAAAAGATTGTGATCTATTAGGACTAAGGGTTTACGGTTTAGAGTTTTTATTTAGGGTTTAGCTCTTAGTTTATGTTTTAGGGTTTAAGGTTTAGTTTGGGGTTTAGGGTTTAGGATTTAGTTTTAGTTTAGGGTTTAGAGTTTAGGGTTATGATTTAAGGTTTTCTTTAGGGTTTATGGTTTTGTTTAGGGTTTAAGATTTAGTTTAGGATTTATTATTTTTTGTTTAAGGTTTCTTTTAGGATTTTAGGATTAGTTTTGGGTGTAGTTTATAGTTTACGGATTAAGATTTAGTTTAGGGTTTAGGGTTTCTTGTTTATGGTTTAATTTATAGATTAGGGTTTGGGATTTAGTTCAGGGTTTACGATTTATGGTTTAGAATTTAGGGTTTATGGTTTTGAGTTTTGGTTTAGGATTTATTGTTTAGTTTATGTTTTAGGATTTAGGGTTTAGTTCAGGGTTTAGGGTTTGGGATTTAGGTTAAGTGTAGGGTTTAGGGTTTAGTTTGGTGTTTAGAGTCTAATTAAAGGTTTAGGGTTTAGGGTTTAGGGTTTAGAGTTTTGGGTTTAAGCGTGTAGGTTTAGTTTGGGGTTTAGGGTTTAATTTAAGGTTTAAGGTTTAGTTTATAATTTTAAATTTAAGATTTCGGGTCTAGTTTGGGATTTAGAGTTTACTGTTTAGTTTAAGGTTTAGGGTTTCATTTAGGCTTTAGGGTTTAGCGTTTTTTTTATAGGGTTTAGGGTTTAAAATTTAGGATTAAGTGTTTTGATTTAGGGTTTCGGGTTTAGTTTAAGTTTCAGGGTTTAGGGTTTAGTTCATAGTTTAGGGTTTAGGATTTAGGGTTTAGGGTATAGGGTTTTGTTTAGAATTTTGGGTTTAGTGTTTTTGTTTAGGGTTCAGGGTTTAGGATAGATGATTTAGAATTTTCGTTTCATGTTTAGTTTATGTTTTACGATTTAGGGTTTAGGGTTTAAGGTTTAGTTTAAAGGTTTTGGTTTTAATTAAAGATTTAGGGTTTAGGGTTATGATTTGGGGTTTAGTTTAAAGTTTAGGGTATAATTTACGATTTAGGATTTGACGTTTATGGTTTAGGATTAAGGGTTTAGGGTTTAGAGTTTTAGTTTAAGGTTTAGCTCTTAGTTTATGTTTTAGTGTTTAAGGTTTAGTTTGGGGTTTAGGGTTTAGGGTTTAGGTTGGTATATAGAGTTTTATTAGAGGTTTAAGGTTTAGGGTTATGATTTAAGGTTTAGTTTAGGGTTTATGGGTTTCTTTAGGGTTTAAGATTTAGTTTAGGGTTTTAGTTTAGGATTTATTATTTTTTTAAGGTTTAATTTTGGATTCTAGGATTAGTTTTGGGTGTAGATTATTGTTTACGGTTTAGGATTTAGTAAAGGGTTTATTGTTTATTGTTTATGGTGTAGCTTATAGAGTAGGGTTTGGCATTTTGTTTAGGGTTTAGGTTTGTGGCTAATGGTTTAATCTTTAGGGTTTAGGGTTTAGTATTTGGGGTTTAGGGTCTAGGATTTAGGGTTTAGGATTTCGGGTTTACAATTTCGGTTTAAGGTTTAATGTTTATTTTAGGTTTTAGGATTTAGGGTATAGTTCAAGGTGTAAGGTTTAGGATTTAGGGTTTAGTTAATGGTTGAGTTAAGATTTAGATTAGGGTTTATGGTTATGGTTTAGGGTTAGTTTAGGATTTATGATTTTGGGTTAAAGCTTAGTTTAGGATTTAGGGTTTAGGTTAGGGTCTTGTTTATAGTTTAGGGTTTTGCATTTAGTTTCTGGTTTAGTGTTGTAATATCCCGTTAATTTCTAAATTATAATTTTAAGTGTTCTAACTATTAAGGGTTCTAGGTATGATGAAATAAGAATTTTAGGAAAAACCTAGAGCCTATTAGGTCCTACCATGTTAATTTGGCAGTCCGAGAAAGCTTTTTAAAAGGTTTATTTAAAAAAAATGAGCTTTTTAGGCATAAGTCGAATATATACATATTATACTCCTTGCGTAGAGTTTTTCAAAAGAAAATTTTTGGCACTAGGTTTACCCAAAAAGGAGTTCGTATGCAACCGCTACAAATTTTTAAAGTTTAAGCACGTCGTTAAAAAAAATAGTTTTTCCATGCATGACCGAAACTATATCAATATTATAGTCATTGTATAGAGTATGAAGAAAGGGAGATGTTGACGTTAGGTTTGCTCGAAAAGGAGGTCGTGTGTAGAAGTTACGGCGTTTTAAGATTTAAGCATTAATAATAATATAATAATAATATAATATAATTATTATAATTAAAAAATCTAAAATTTTTGTATAATCACAAAAACAGCATTCGCTCCCCCCCACTTCTTCTTCTTCCTTTTCTCCCTCCGTCGCCATTGTCGAGCTTTCAAGCTCTCGAAGCTTCGTTCCGAGGTCAAGTCGAGTCAAAGAGGTATGCCGAGGAAAGGCAATGGAAGCTCGGGAACTCAATGAAGGTGTCTCAGCCGCCGTTGGGTGACCATAGCGACCTCGCCGTCGCCGTAATTTTATCATAACTTCACCTCTCGTTTTCTTCTTCGTTTCACGTCCTTTTTCGAAATGGTTTTCTCCTATGCATAGCTCTCATTACATAGAACTCGAGTATCGAAGGAAGTTCTGGATGATGATGGCCGGAAATGGCCCGAAGGCACCACGACCGACCACCACCGCCTCCAATGTCAGTGTCACCGATGGACTCAGAAAGCTCTAATTCGGTGGTCGTCCGTTCTTCGGACGGCTAGGGTCCCTTAAGGTTTTGTGTTCACAGACATGCATTCTACATATCGGCATGATCATAATGTATTTTCGTCTACGTAAAAGTTTTGCATGCATTATATATATAATACTATTTTTATATTTTTCTAAAGAAAATTTATTAACCGGTTATCCTTTTACGGTGAAATTTATAGTGCATGTAGAAAAAAAAATATAGGATTTTCTGAAAGAGGTTTCATTAATTTTCATCAGTCCAATTTTTAAAGTTGCATATTTTAAAAATGTTTATACATATTTCTATAGGGAATAATGTCCGAAGTATTTTTGCCTTCTTGGCCAAAATCATTTGAAAGTACGGTTGCTGCCAAATTAATTTATTACGTGATAAAAAGAATAATATTGAGCCTAAAAATTTAGTACTATTTATCTATTGTTCCTTTTTGGAAATTAAAGCCAAAATATATTCCCTATGACTAACATGTACCTAGCACTGAAATTTGAGCTCATAAGGATTTACGATTTTCCTGTAAT
Organism: Leonotis leonurus; assembly: GCA_026898415.1. Taxonomy (NCBI): domain Eukaryota; kingdom Viridiplantae; phylum Streptophyta; class Magnoliopsida; order Lamiales; family Lamiaceae; genus Leonotis; species Leonotis leonurus. The sequence continues at coordinate 166,052 of JAPKLX010000271.1, forward strand.
CGAGGAATATCATTGGTGAAAGGTTGGGGATATATACGTACACTAGTAGAAAAACGCTCATACATGACATTATTTTAATGTCATGTATGAGGGTAAAAGAATGTCAAGTATGGTAGGCTCATCTATTCCTCTCTCATAGATGACATTAAATTAATGTCATGTATGCTCTCATAGATGACATTATGCGCTCATAGATGACACTAAAATAATGTCATCTATTTCATAATACATCACACAATATAATGTCATCTATATTAAAAGAAAATGTCATTTATAAGCGAGAAGTTGACACATTTAGGTGAAATACATGACTTTTTTAGAATGTCATCTATAAATCACAAGATGACAGTAATTTAATGTCATCTATATTAAAAAAATGTCATTTATAAGCGAAAAGTTGACACATTTAGGTGAAATTCATGACTTTTTTAGAATGTCATCTATAATTCAAAAGATGACAGTAATTTAATGTCATCTAAATGAAAAAAATGTCATCTATAAACGAAAAGTTGACACATTTAGGTGAAATAATGACTTTTTTAGAATGTCATCTATAATTCAACAAATGACAGTAATTTAATGTCATCTACATTAAAAAAATGTCATCTATAAACGAGAAGTTGACACGTTTTGGTGCAATACATGACTTTTTCAGAATGTCATCTATAATCCGATAAATTTAACCATTTTCGTAATTTTTCATTAATTAACCTGTATTTAATATTTTTGGTTTCATCAATATATTTTACTAAATAAAATAATGCCAAATAGAGAATTCATACACGCAATAAAAATATTTATATGAATTAAGTGTCCAATATTCCACTTCGTACATGGAAATAAAAATAAAAATGACAATACTAAAATGTTTGGGTTAATATTTCAATCCATGCACCTTCACTAATGTAGCTTAAACTAATACACCCCAATGCAGTAGAAGTTTGATGCACACCATGCCCAAAATAACCAAACTTCTTCATCGATCAAAACCAACAAAAAGACACGTATAGACAGAAGGATGAAGTACTTGTTTCTGTTGACTATGTTTATTGCCTCATCCAAACTGTCGGCCTGATTGGAGGAAGAAGATAAAATCAATCAGCACAAGAAATAAACCACATAATGGAGTGGAATCAGAGTTGTTGATTGTTTTTATATATACCTGCATGCAGATAAGGACAGGACCAAAGATCTCCTCCTGGAAGCCACAGTGAAGAATTAAAACATATTTGTTTAAAAGCTTCAAGAAAGTTTTCAAGATCAGAGAGAAAGATGGCAGAGGTTTATACCTTATAACATTCCATATCAGCTGTGACATCAGCCAAAATGGTTGGGCCAACAAAATTGCCTTGTTCATACCCTGGAACCTACAAGTCATCAATGGCAGTGTAAGCTACTGGTCTTTTCATCTAAACCGCACAAGATCATGTAAAGTACTAATATTCATGTACGAAAAGATTAAACAGCCTTATGCATTTTTGATACATCCAAATCTATAAGGTTTCAATGTTTCCTAACAACCGTTAGAAGAAATTAAGCAGAATAATCCTATAATATTTCCATGAACCAATACCTAGATCCTACAGGGGTTACTGCAGTGATTTGAAATATTCTTCAATGAAAAAAGACCATTACAAATAAGAAAGCTTTTTTCATGACTTAGAGCCAATTTGGTGATTCAGTAAAAGCATGAATAAGAAAGTACCTTAATGTTTCTTCCGTCAAGCAATAATCTTGCTCCACTTTCAACCCCACTCTGAACTAATCTGCATACTCTTTCTTTTGCCTGAAAAAATAGACACTTGTTACATAACTGAAACAGGATATAATTCATGAAAATAATAAAACTAGAAAAATCTTGCAAGCATTCTGAGATAACAAGTGACTAAAGGAATCTTCATAATTCAGTAAGAATACTGGTAGTTCACCTGGTTACTGATGACTGGACCGAGGTCTGCTGCTGGATCTGTTCCTGAACTTACTTTAAGAGCTTTGGCGTGCTCTACTATCTTTTCTTCCCTACACGATTTAACGGGTTCGCACACGTGTGAAAATTCTCATACTAAAAACAAAGAAGAGAAGGATATGTATTTTTCATACAACCTCTTCCTCAGTATAGGGATGTAAAAGTATGTTAGATGACTCAAAATTCCACATAGCAACAAAACTAAAATAAAGCTCTTCATAACAAAGCTAGTGAAACTTCATATAGGATACTGTCAATTAAGACTATAAATCTGAGAGCAAGATAGTATGAAATGGATAGTAATACTAGAATTTTGAGTCTCCAACAAATACAACTGTGCTAAGTGCCATGCATCTTTGTCCAGCAGCACCAAAACCAGCTGCGACTAAAGCGTTTAATGTGGCATCTATGTTTGCATCAGGCATCACGAGTCACGACCCCGTGGTTCTTTGCTCCCATATTTGACTAAAGGTGTTTGCCAAGTATTAAAATATGATTTGATGCAACATTTATCTAAGTAAGAGGAAAAATTAATCATAATTCCCACGGTCGATATCACAAACGGACCTGAACACTTTTTCCGCTAGCTGATGCCCTTGAATAGATATGCATGTCAGCCTTAAAAATGAACATATATCAGCCCCAACTTAAATAATTATCACATAAATACATAACAGTGGTTTTTCATGCTTGGTTAGCAGTGATAAATAGGAGCAAGTTCAGCAAAAGCTGATCAATCTCAGGCCAACTCTCTTAATCTGTTTTTTTCATTAGCCACTGGGTAAACGAAATCAAACAGGAACTCACTTGGTGTAAGAGAGAGAGAGAGAGAAAGAGAAGTTGATGAATATGGTGGTATTGAACTCAATTCACAATGATCAGATACATATGATCAAATACAGAAATCAACTGCCAAGAAATCAAATACAGAAATCAAATACAAGAAATCAAATACAGAAAATTCGTCCTTCTGTTCTCTATGCCCAAGCCTGTAAGTAGCAGCTATTGAACTCAATTCACAATGATCAGAAAGGTAAGATCAAATAACATAAACTACGAGCGAAAATCACTACAGTACCTTCCATAACCACCATAGCCCCACCTAACCATTAGACACAACAAGACATACAAAGAAACACACGATAAATCAGTATTTCCATTTAAATGATAGACTGATGAATTTTTTAACATAATATTTACAATGCAATGATGCTAACTTACGTGTAAACATGCCCATCCTTAGTAACTGCCACTGAGGTGTGAGGTCAAATAAACAAACAGGAGTTACATATCAAATGTTGTAAGAACTATAGAGGGTTAGAATAGTTTATAATTTTACGTAATTGACAGTTTGACTACCTGTGTGATTAGTTCCACAAGCAGCTTTTACTATAGTCTCTCCTGAAAAAGAGGCTATAGCCCTAGGGCGAGGTTGAGCTTCATAAGCAAGCTTCACAGAGCTATCCTTGGTATTGTACTACCAATGAGAAACTTGTCTGTTAGTACTCAGATGACTCGGGTACAAGGGGAAAATTACAGGGTCCATATTATTTTAATGCATAATGTGACTCATTCACTGTTCAAGCATGTATAAAACAAAAGAAAGAAACTAATGTTAGAATGCATATTTGGTATATTATCATTAGGTTGTTTAGTGTGTGTATATGTGTGTACATCTTAATTGAATAATATGCTTTTTTAGCCCCCAATTTGCTGTTATACATTAAGATAATGTTTCTAATAGTCAAAACAAAGATATAAAACGTAATTTTGTAGACCATATTTAAAGGAACTGACAAATTATATCACCAACCATTGGAAACAAGTGCTACCAACAGGAACTGTAGAATCTTAGTTTAGCTGACAAAAAAACTATGAGAGATAAGCTCTTCTTTTATCCATGGATGAAATTCATTATCCCACATTTCATGTTCAACAACCAAATTTATTATTTTAGTTAATACTTTGTTGGTTCACGATAAGTGTATCGTGGGGAAGTGGGCACAAGTTTTAATAAAAACTATAATGTATTCTTTTAGTAGAGAAGGAGGCCCACTAATATTAATGTGATAGATTTTTAATCTCATTTTTAAATGGAAATGATGCACTCTTTGGAGACGACCCGCGGTTTAAATAATAATGATATATTTATCATGGAAGGAGGGAGTATTTATTAAAAATAAAAGAAATTGTGTACTGAACATATATACCTGCCAACTTATTTCCAGAAAGATCTAGAACTCCAAGTGCAGTAAGATTCCCAAGTTGCTTTGGTATGTTACCTGAGTTGCACAATTATATATAAACTTTTAAGTTTATATATAAATCTTGAGTACTTATATCAAACAATTAATAAAAGTGCATGTATGTGATGAAACTTTAATGAGGCATGCAGAAAAAATTAACAGAACTACAAAATATTAAAAGGACAAAAGTTAAAACACTCGTTTTGATAGTAAAAGAAAAAATGTTCATTTAAAAATGATATATATTGTAACAACCCGAACCAAATAAATTACTATAATATATATATACATTTGAAATTTTATATGAGTTTTATTCGTGAGATTTATTTATTTATTTTATGTCGAACTTATTTTTATTTTAGTCGAGGTCGTGCCCTAGTTTAATAGATATGAATAAAATTTTAATTCAAGAACTTATTATTAATGTTATTATGTTATATAAGAACTAATAATTTCTTATACCAAAATTATCAAGTTAAGTGTTATATTTATTGATAATTTTACCATGTTGAACTTGATTTTTTAGAACCCATTTTGTAGGATACTAACGTGTAAGGAGAGTTCCAGTATATATATATATATATATATACATAATATATAGTCTATTTACTCAGAACCTATCCATAGTAATATTATAAGTTAAATAAATTTTTATTTAAAATAATCAATTGATATCAGGGAAATAGTTACACCGCCTCTCTAAACTGAACTATCCACATATAACTATCCACATATAAATACAATCACAATGTTATTTCAGAAATCAAAGAAAATAAACACTACACATAATGAAACACTTCGTCTCTGCCGATTGATGAACCATTTCAAGATCTAAACATTCATCCTAATATCTGATTCAAAGTAAGTATCCAAATACTTCACTTTATTTTAAGATTTATTTCTTATTCTCATCAGAATTCTTAGAAATAAATATATATCTCTAAATCTTCATATAACTTAAGTTTTGTATAATCCGTAAATTTACAATCGAACAAAAAGAAAACTAGGAGAATTAGAATAAAAAGAAAAATAGAATTAAATCTCTCTGTAGGAAAAGAATTTAATCTTGATTGAGTTGATGAGACTGAGTCGACTGAGTTGGGGGCGAATCGGTTTGTATTCTTGAAGTTGCTATAGTCGGTGATTGAAAAGGGACAGGGGCGGCAACGATTTCGGTGGCTTCAGGCTACTGGCCATCCGGCCAAGAGAGAGAGAGACGAGAACATATAGAGTAGAGAGAGAGCATGGAAACATGGGTGAGAGGGAAAACAGTACGGCGGCGGTGGCGGATTGCTACTGTTTTGTCGAGAAATGGGAGAGGGAAACATTATGTTTCCAAATAAGAGAAATGTGAGATTTAGGGGATTGAGTCTGTGATGTCTGCAATTTTTTTAGAAATATAGATGGAGAGAAGAAAGGTGGATTGATTTTTGGTTTTGCTTCTCGTAACAGAGAACTAAGAAGAAGGGGATAATGAGGATGAATGGGCTAATTAATATTTCATTTAGAATTATAAGGTTGGGCCTTCACCATTATTAGTGGACTTTTAGCTAAACGTGGCCTTCACCATTATTTCATTTTGAATATTAATTATATTAAGTATCTAAATGTGTTAATATTTTAATTAGGTAGTTGGGCTCATGTTATTTATTTTAGCTTGAACCATTAATTCATTAGTAATCTTATTAAAATTTAATTTAAGATTAAAGAATTAAGTTAAGTATTAATGTTTTCACGTTTTTATGAAGGTAATAATTACCTCTAAAATGTTTAACTACTAAGTTTGGTTCAGTATGATGAAGATTTAGATTTAAAATCTATTTACAAAAATAAAAATTAATTATAGATATATATATATAATATAATAATTACTTTAAGTTTAATTATGAAATTTCATTAATGTATCTTTAATATCATGTGACGACTAGGTGCGGCGCGACTAAGACATTGTTGAGATTTTAAGTGCTCGATTTTCAGTTCAAGGTTAAGGTGTGGTGATCTAATTCAGTTATGCAGTTGATTATTATTGTCCATTTTAATATTATGTGTTTAGCTGTATGTGTGATTATGAAATCAGTTGGTGATGAGTAGGGCCGTTTTAAAACTGCCTCATTTTGCTCTCACTTCAGTTATTGCGCAATATTTATGTTATGTCGCCAGGAGCCCGTAAATAGGGTTCAGGA